>RJWH01009139.1:0-24803 GCA_004363575.1 Solenodon paradoxus | reverse complement strand
TCCTCCTCCTCCTCCTCCTCCTCCTCCTCCTGCTCCTCCTGCTCCTCCTGCTCCTCTTTGCTCCTCCTCCTGCTCCTGCTCCTCTTTGCTCCTCCCTGCATGACTGGCAGCTCGGGTTTGTGAAACCAGCTGGAGCTTCCAGAGGCTGCCCATCAGGACAGGATTACAGCCGGGTGTCCCTTCTGTGGGCTAGTGGGCCCCTGCTGCATACTTTCGATAACAGACTCATCATCAGGAAGCACAGGTCAGTGAACATTTGGTAGAGATTAGTGCCGCCCGCCGAGTGGGGCCACTCCTGGTGACCTGTCACCTGGAGGCGGAGTTCTCCCCGTCCCGAAAGCCAGCTCACTCTGTGCTCAGCTGTTCTCGCTCCACCGCGGGCGAGGAATGTGGGAGAACACACGTGCGCTGCGGCTTCGTAGCAAATCCCCGGGAAACGAGCACAGCGCTGGCCACGAAGAAGCAGGTGCAGCTTCTCACCTGTCCTGGGAGCTGCTGTCCTCCGGCAAGAAGCCACCCTCGCGTCAGGGGCCGTCCTCAAGGAGGGCAGACACAGGCCTCGCTGCCAGGAAGAGCGCTCCAGACCGTGTCCTGCTGACCTTTCCTCGTAAGCGCCGGGGGCTGTGTCCACACCCTCCCCGCACTCGGGCAGACGGTGAGCCTGCTCCACAGCCCGGTGGCACTTCCTCTGTGCAGACGCCAGCAGGCGCCATGGATGGTGGGGAAGGAGAGACGGGATCCTAAGACAAAGACTAGAGAACGTAGGACCCCTCCCTGGCAGCCTGTGTCTAGAGACACCCCCGGCGGCCCCCGCCCCGCCAGGCAGCTGTCTGGCGAGAACGCCACCTCTCAGGAGAACTCCGGGCGCCTCACCCGCGCGCAGTCCCCTCGGGCATATAAGAGACACCATTTTAGCAGCAGCCTCTCCCTCTTCCGTGACCGCTGAGTTACATCTTTTCTGTGTAGTGGTTTTGCCGTAACTTACCTCGTGGGGCTGGGACCCGGCGTCTCTCCTTGAATTCTTTAGGAATGACTTCCACACCTATGGGACCACTCAGGTGCACTCGCCGGGCGGGGCAGGCCCAGCCCTGCTCTCTGCTGGCCGTGGCTTCTCATTTAATTCCGATGCCGGTAACAGGACACGGGCGCTCCTCCCCAGGTGAGTGAGGAGACAAAGCGACAGCTGGTCAGTGCAGGCCAGGACCCCAAGCCACTCAACAGAGAGGACCTGCAACTCAGGCCCGAAAACCCGGCCTGGTGAAATCGGCGTGAAGAAGCACAGGCGGGTTAGGCTGGAGGGCTCGCCGTTCAAGGTCATCCACCCTCCCCGCGATAGATGGGGATGTACAGTCACACTTCTTCTTCACAGACCTCAGGGCCAGCTTAGGGGGCCTGCTGATGACCTCACTTCAAACGAGAAGGCAGCGGGTCACAGAAAGTAAAGGATTTCCTGAGTCGGAGCCGGCGGCCGCCAGTCTGGACTGGAACCCGAGCTCTGAGCAGACCCGCACCTGTTCCCGGGTCCCGCCTGGCCCCACACCGATGTCCTGTCAGCTCTCGGACATGGCGATCGCATGCCTGTCTCCACGAAGCAAGCCCGTGGTCTCAGGTGTGTTGGCAAGGAGCAAAGGGAGCAGGAGAGATCCCACAGCAGGTGCAGGACCGGCGCCGGTCACTCCCCACGTGGGCTTGGGTCCCCGAGGCCCTGGGTGTGGCCCGCCGTCCACTTCCTGTCGTGTGGCGGCCACCCGGCCAGGCCTGAGTCTGGCTCATCTGCTCTGACCCTCCCAGGCCTCCTTTTCTGAATCCGACGCAAATATGTGTGACTCAGAGGAAAAGGTCTGAACTTTCACGCGGTGGCTCCACCATGCGTGGTCCGGGCCCCGACCAGTCACCGCTCGGTGGGGCCACTCAGCCCAGCTCGGGCCGTCATCGTCATCGGTGCTGGGATGGGGCCTGAGCGGCCCATCTGCCTTTCTCCCTCCAGCTCCTGTTGGTGAAAACGGGCGCTTGGACCCAGAAGGCCCCTCTCTCCCTCCCGCCTCCCCATAGAGCCCCGAGGGGCCTCCCAGGCACCCCTGGAGCCGGCAGCAGGGCCGGTCAGGGAGGGCAGGTGAGAGTCCAGCCCTCCTGCCACTTCTGCAGCCGCCCCGTGGTCCCTCCGAGCCTGTTGGTGCAGGGCAGAGGACAGCTCCCTTCTCAGTGGCAGGCGGGATAGGCACCCTCCCCGTGGGCCCTGGACACCTCGCCCTGGCCCCGTGCCCTGCCCCAGAGAGCCAGACAGCTGTCTGTCCCCAGTCATCTGCAGTCACCAGGCAACTGTCATCAGAATGACCTTCTCTGACTCACTGCTCATGGGCCTGAGTGTGGCCAGACCCCTCTGACCACCGAGTCCATTTGCCTTCTTGGATCGATCACAGGCACTTCCCACCCAGACGGGCAGCTCAGGCTTCTTCACTGACCAGAGGCGGGGACCTCAGGTCCTCATTTCCTCCTCGTTCCGGAGGCCAGAAGTCGAGATGGTGGTTGGTTCCGGATGAGTTTCTGGAGAGAGAAAGTACGTCATCTTCCGGGCTGGCCTGTCAGCCCTGCGTGCCCATCAGGGGCAGGGGAGGGAGGGCGGGCGCGCTGGACACCCATCTTTCCCTCTAGCGATTCCCTCTAGCTCCACCCGCGTTACGGCAAAGGGCACATAGAATTCCGCTGAGTGTCGAGACCCCAGCATCTTCACCCGTCCTCCGTGGACGGGCATGTAGGGAGCTTCCATGTCTCGACTCCTGTGACCTGTGCTGCTGGGAGCATTGGGGTGCAGATGTTTTTAGAGATTCCGTGTCCTCTGTTTCTGTGCCTGTGCCCAGGAGTGGGGTGTCTGGACGGAACGGCAGAGCCGTCTGTATTTGTCTGAGAAACGGCCACGCCGTTTGCCAAAGAGGCTGCGCTAATTTACGTTCCCACCAAGAGTGAAGGAAGGTTCCTGCTTCTCCACACCCCTCCCGCACCGTTGTTTCCAATCTCGGTGACAGAAGTCACGTTCACGGGTGTCAGGCAGTGACTTGCGGTGGTTTTTAATCGCATTTCTCTGAGGCGAGATGGAGAGCATGCTCCACGTGTCTGTGTGCCATCTGGGCGTCCTCTTTAGACCGGTGCCCGTCCCGTTCTACCCGTTTTTGAGAGGGTCGCCTGCTCTTTCGCTCTAGAGCTGTGTGAATTCTTACATATTTTGGAGACCGAGCTTTCGTCTGATGTATGTGTGTGGATATCTTTTCCCGTTCTGTGGGGTGTCTGCCTTCAGCAATGATTTCTTTCATTGCACAGCTAAGTTTTTTGTTCGCCGCGGTCCTAAGTGCCGGTTTTATCTGGTTTCTTTTGTTGTAGCTGTTCTTTCCCAAAGACAGTTTTGAGTTTGGTGCCCTGGAGCATTTTCCTCTGAGTTTATGGTTTTTATGCCCATGTCTTTGATTAGAGTTAACTTTTGTGTTTGGAGTCAGCGTGTAATCTAGTTTTATATTTTTACAGATGTCTTCCAATTCCCCAGCACCATTTACTGAATAGATTTCCTTCCTCTGTTTTGTGTTCTTGGCGCCTTTATCATAGATGAACAGTCCATAGAGATGTGGCTTTAGTTCTGGGCTCTCAGCTTGATCCCCCCGGTCGGCGTGTGTTTGTTTCAGTGCCACACTGTTTTGGTGATGATCACTCTGGAGTATAGTTTGAAGTCAGGGAGCGGGGTTCTCGCTCTGTTCTTCTTTGTATCTGGGAATAGCTTTGTCTGCCCAAGGTCGCCTCGTGCTTTCCCACTAACGTCAGTACTGGCTATTCCATTTCCTTGAAGAAAGTCCTGGGGAATTTTACAGGAATGGCATTAAATCTGTATATTGTCATCATTATGAGCCATTTAATCTTAATTACACTGCGGAGGCCTCACCTCTAGTACAGTTACGTCAGGAGGTGGCTGTAGGACTGTATGACAGCCTGTGACTTTGGGGAAACACGTTCAGTCTTTGCAAGGCCCACGGTTGTGGGGGCGAAACAGATGTCACAGATGTTCTCAGGAAAGGCCTGAGGGTGCTGGCTGGAGCTTCTCCTTGTGGCGTTTGGGTTCATTCTGATGGGAAAGCTGGACGCAGTGAGGCCTGCACCGCAGGACCCCGCGCCTGGTCACTGGTCGGGGCGGGCGTGGTGGGCTCAGTCCTTGAAAAGGCTCCTCGTGTCTGACAAAATCCAAGTCTCCGGGCACCAAGTCCTGCTCCCAGGACCCCAGGAGTCTCCTACCCCTTCTTCCAAGAGGCCTGGGGCCACCAGGTGCTGCCAACATAGGAAGAAAGTCCTGTGATTGCAGCAGCATGTGGAGAAGGTTCTCTACAGGACCAGTGTCCCCCCAGGGACTAGTCCACAAGCCAGCAGCATTGCCACCGCCCCTCACACGCCCCTGCCTTGTTCGAGGGGCCCACCCTCAAGGATCAGACACCTGTCTGGACCGAAGATTCTCGCCTACTTTCCATATCTGATGGCACAGAAAGCCCCTAGTCTCTTCCGATGGCCCTGTCACAGCGATCCCTGCCTGTTGGGTGCTTGACGCACAAGGCTTGGCGGTGAGAGTTAAAATCATGACATTCTCACGAAGGAACGTGACTCCAGCTAGAAACAGACGCATCTGATATTCGGTCTCCTGTCATGTGCTGATATGCGTGGTTATCTGCTCCTTCCTTCCCCTCCCTGTCACTGCTCTGCATTTTGCCTTCACCATCTCCTCTCTCACTCAATCCGTCAACAATCTGTCCATCATCATTTCAAATCGCCATCTGCCAGAAGCTCCCAGTTGGCTCATTTCTAAGAATGACTCTAGGAAGCAGGGCTAACCCCCTATAATGACCAGTTTATCGATGTCACAGATACTCTCAGACAGATGTTCAAGGCAGCCCCTGAACTCATGTTTTCTGGGTGGGATGGAAGATGGTTCAGGCTTAGGTTTTAGCTCGGCCACCTGCCGACCCAGCTCCATCCTTCTGCGTATTTTCTTCTGACTCCAAGGTCTGGATCTGGGAATTACTGGAGACACATGGAGAACACGCTTCCGCACCACGACTGCAGGGAAAATGCTTCTTTTTCTTGGAATTTCTTGACTGTTTTAATGTTTGGAGGTCGACCTTCTCTAGCCCACTGTTTGTGCAACGGGGCGTTCAGGCCGAGGTGCGCCCTTGTTCCTGTCGGCAGTGCAGAAGCACTGAGTTCCCCCTGACCAGGCTCCCATCGCTGACCCACGCGGTGTGTGGAGTCTCTTCTCCATTCTGGCGTGAACCCTGAAACTCAGCCTCGGCAGCTCAGCGGGAGGCAGCGCGGTGTCTGGGGGCCCCAACCCATCTCAGGGCTGCTCCCTCCATCCGAGGAGCACATGGGATTGCTCTGGGGGCTCCAGATAAGTCTCTGCTCCCCCAGCACTTCATCCATCAGAGGGGAGGTGAGGGAAGACGTCTGCGACTCAGAATTGCTTCCAGAACCTCCCTTTGGTGCTGTGTGAATCTGTGCTCTCACGCGGAGGAATGTGGAATATGAGCCAGCTGAGTGAGGACGTGCTGATCAGGCCATTTGTGTTTAGGAAATGTGCGCCGGTGCCCTGGGCAGTGTGTGCAGGGCGTGGGGATGTGGGAGGGCGCCGTGGGCAGGAGCAGAGGCCGGCCCCGCATTCCCCGGCCTCAGTTTGCCCCTCTGTGAAATGGGAGCGTGGGTTACAGGCCACGACTTGGGTGTTGTGAGGACTGGTGAGCACACACGTGCACTCACGGCGTGTCCAGTTGCCTGACTCAGACCTGGAAACCTCCTCTGACATTGGCACAGACAGTGATGGGCATGTCCGGTGGGGTGGGGTGTGAGTACAGAGATGCCAACGCCTGGAGGGGCTGTTCGGGGGCATTTGAGAGGCTCCACGCAGGGAGGGCTCCCAGCTGGTCCCAACCTGCATCCCGGCCACATCTGCCCAGGATGGGAAGCGACCCCTTGTCGCGGGCTCAGTGCTGAATGCCTGCGCGGCTGCTGGACGTGATCAGCAAACACAACCACAGAAAGGAGCGACCTCTCGGGAGGTAACTGGAGTCCCCAGACGCGGGTTCTCCCCGGACCAAGGCCTCCAAGGGCCTGGGGCACTCAGGCTGCTCCTGGGTGGCTGCTGATGGCGTTTCAGTCGGACAGGCAGCCTGCAGCAGAGGCGACAAAACGCCCGCTGGGAGGGCAGAGGGGATGCTGTGCGCGTTTTCCCTGGTGGTGGTGTTTGCTTTCCTGCTCAGGGAAGCTTGAACGGCTTAGAATGGTCCTCGACAACGCTTCCTCACGTGGCTCCTTTCCCAGTTCATTCTGGCAGGGCCGCAGCTGCCGGAGCCTCATCGGGCTGATAAACCACACCTGTTGCACCGGCTCGTGGAGGAGGACGGAGTCGAGATGACTCCGCTGCAGCGTCTAAGGTGACTCTTGTTGGGACTCGCCAGGTGAGTCGCCGAGATGACGCCCTGGGCCGCGCTGCGGGGGGCCCTCGCCTAGGTCCTCAGGGCTCCGTTTCCGCCTGTGAACGGGGCCGGCAGCTCGGCCAGCGTGTGGACCCAGCTGTGTGGACCCAGCTGTGTGGACCCAGCTGTCCGGGCGCTGCCCCTGCCGGGGCCCTGACCGAGGACTCGGCCACCACTGGCCGCTAGAGTGCGGCTGTCTCCCTCACACGCCGGGATCTCCGTGCGCGGTGGGTGTCCCCGCGGGTGGTGTGTGGTGCGCACGTGTGTTCACGTGTGTCCGTGTGCATGTCTGGTCGCAGCCACTCCCCGTGCGGAGGGGCCACGGGGCTGCGGGGACGGCGGCGCAGGAAGGACGCGGGTTCCTGGGAGGAGCCAGCGGGACCCGCAGCTCCATTTCCTCCTTCAGCGGAAGCAAGTCCCAGAGGCCTGGGCCTGGGGGCATCGTCCAGGCCACCACATACTCATCAGAGCATCGGAAGCGCTTATGATTGCGTCCGAGAGACGCTGCCCCTCAAACCGGCATCGCGTCCGTTGTCGTCTGTAGGACCCTGGCCCAGCCCCGCGCCAGGGGAGCCGGGGTGTCCGAGGGCGAGCCCTCCAGGAGGGCGCCTGGGCTTTGCCTCTGGACCGTCCTGCTCCCCCAGCTGGCGTGACCGCACGAGCAGCCAGGCCTTCTGGGAGGGGGCGCGGGAAGACGGAGGCCCCCGCCTTCTCTGAGCTGGGGCCGGGGAAGAGGCTCAGCGCAGGACCTCGCCTGCCACCGCTGCTCCTGGAGCCGGCCCGGGTGGTCAGCGCAGGTCGGCTGGAGGACCTGCTGTGTGTCTGGCGTCCGGCCGGGGCTCACCCCCTGGAAGGCGCACAGCTCGCAGGGGACTTGAGAAGGCAGCCGGCCTGCACCCTCCTCCCCAGCTGGGCCAGGCCGGTCGCTTCTTGGGATGTCGTGGAGGAGGAGTGGCTCCCGGTGGGGGTCGCCCCGGGGCCCCGGGCTGACCCTGCCCCCCTAGCAAGTCTGCCTGGGAGCTGTCTGCACCGTGGATGTCGGCCGCTTGGCTGTGTCAATCCCCGCTCGTCAGAAATTGAGGCTATTCCTCCAGGTTTCAATTCTGACCAAGTGAAATGTCAACGTTTGTATTATCAGGATGTCTCTTAATAGATTTTCACCAGTGGCCCTCAGGTCACAGGGAGAAATGCAGGGCAGGAAGATTAGACTCAAACTCTCATTTGGCTTTGCTGAAACTGGTTACAGCCACCCTATAAATAGCTGGCCCCTTGCCACCTTGAGACTTTTGAAGACCGAACCGCAAACTCAACTCTCGGCGCCTGGGAATCTGTTAACGAAATGTCATTTGGTTCACAGGCCTCAAGACATCCCGGAGAAATCTCTTCCCTCTCAAACCCAGCTCCTTCCCATCCAGGATTTCCTTCCTCCTCCTTCCAGCTGGAACCGCTCCACTGGGCGGCAGGGAGCCAGGACAACGGGGGACCACAGAGGGGGCTGCCTGCCTGGAGGGGCGTCCCTTCCCCTGCCCAGGAGCCTGGAGGACAGGGTCAGAAGTAAACCACAGCTGTGGAGTCCACTGTACAGGTAAGAAGAGAAACACGCACGCGTCCTCCCTGGTCCCGCCCCGTCGGGCATCCCAGCTTCCCTGCTGCGTTGTGCTGCGTCCCTGTGTCTCTGCAGGGCGTCATCACACCTCACACCACTCACCTTTACAGCTTTAAACTCGGAGCAAATGAGACCCCGTGTCCTTTCGTCTTCCGTGGCCTGCTTCTCCATTCGGTGCCGCTTTAGGTGCTGGTTTTTGCCGAAGGTGCTGGCGTTGGTCGTTTTCCCCCTGGAGGCCCTTTCTGCCCGTGAGAACTGCGGTCCCCACGCTCTCCCCACTGGCGGGTCGCATTCCTGGGACAGCAAGCGCTGCCGGAGAAACCTTGCATGGTCCCCGGAACAGACGCAGCTCCCTCCAGGCTGTCCAAGGCGCTGGTGGCGGTGCGGCTTCCCCCAGGGGCTGAGTCCAAGCCGGCGGGACGGTCTCCGCCAGTCGCTCGGGTCTATACGGGTGCGTCCGCTGTCCCTCTGAGGTCCCTCCCGCTGTCCCCAGTGACCGGGTCTCGCTCCCTCACGGACAGTCTGTCTCACATGTCCTGTGTTTCTTCTTTTGTCATCCGCCTGGTCGCAGCTTCTGCTCATTCTTCAGGTTGTCACCGCCCCCTTAAGAGGCTTTGCCATGGGCGCCTGGGCCCGCAGCACGTTGCCTGCTTGTAAATGCCGTCTGCCGTTTGGTATCTCCCCGCGCTTGCTTCTTGGAGTTGATCTTTTAATGTCTTTCATTTTAATGTCGCTCAGTCAATCTGTATTTTCTTCCACAATGTAGGTGTGTTCCTCTCTTTATTCAAAAAACCTTTTCTTACAACGAAGGTCATTTTGTCCTAAAATGTTTTAAGCTTCATCTTCACATTACTGACTTCAAGCGACCGTGATTCGTCACGTCACGGAGGTAACTAACTGTCCAGGTAACGTCTGACCGAATAGCCGCTCCGCCTGCTGGTGAGGGGCCTGCTGCCAGGCGTCCTTCTCCCCATCACCTGCGGCTGGTCCGGCCACGCGGCTGCTGAACCCCGCCTGGGAGCTGCTTCCAGGGCTGTCGACCCCGGGCTTCCCTGCGGCCGGCCGTCCTCCTGCGGAGCTGCCCTTTGAACACTGGCGACACTTGCTTGGAGCCGATTACTTGGTCAAATTGTACAGCTCATGCTCATGAGTTTCTTAAATCACAAACCATCCTGGAGTCCGGGACAGCGTGGACTGATCATCGCTTGCCAGGAGAGGCCGTCACCGTCACGAGCTGCGGCTGTTTCCGTTGGACTCGTTTTAATATCCTCCTCCTTGGCTGTTTCAGAGCTCGACTGCTGAGTGTCCACCACGTGGAGCTGTATCTGCCGCCGATCAATGTTTCCAGCATTAGGGGTGAGTTGTGCACTCTCGTTTCCTTTCACCTTGACATTTATTTTGCCTCATTTAATCATCTGCCTGGTGTGTTACTTCTTCTCCATCTTTTACCTCCGAATTCTCTGTGTGCGTTTTCCATGATGTCTGTTTTTAAGGGATATTGATGGGTTTTATTTTATCTTATCTGACAACTTGCCTTTAAACTCGAGGCTTATATTTTTTTATGATTTCTGGCGCATTGGGATTTATCTACTGCATAGTCTTCTTCTTTGGTCTTGCTTTGTTTCTTTAAATCCATTTTCCACGTTGGCTCTCATCTCATGCATTTGTGAGATATTCACGTCACCTGAAATCCTTGGCAGATTCCAGAGGTTGAGACAGGACTTTGAACGTGACCAGCACCAAATCAAACACATTTGATTGTTTTTCTAAACAACGTAGGAGACTTAGAATTCTTTAGCTGTCAACACCGCTCTCAAGTCTGACGCACTGCTGCGTTTTGTAATTCCTGATCATTTAGTCCCACGCTCGGGTTCTCCTTCTTCACCGAGGCAGCGTCTGTTTGGGTTTCTCTTCCTGCTAATCCCACTCTGTTCCCAACCCGCAGACATTCTGAGCTCTTACTTTTATGTTCATCTCCATAAACTCTGCCATTTCTGTGTCTCAGGAGATACCTGTCTGCTGCCCTCTTTCCCCAAACCGGGCTCTGGGGGTGGTGCTGGCTTGGCAGTGACGGCCACCCACTGTTCCCAGAAATCCGCTCTGGGTTGCGGAGATTTTCCTTCACAGAGTTTCCCTTCTGTCCTCACTAGGTAGGTCTTGTGTCCTGGTGGTAGGGGCATGTCGTTTGCAGCCCTGGCTTTTTGGTGTTCAATGTTGGGTCGACCCTCTTTAATTTCTGCTGCATTGGATTTCTCCTCTTGGTCACTGTTATCCCCCTATCATGGAGCATCTGGTGTGCATTTCCTTTATCCTGCTTGGGGCTCATTGCACTTCCCGAGCATTCTTATTTTTCCCTTTCACCTTCTCTGGAAGGTTACCAGCCATTCATTCTTCAGTTGTCACCTCCCATTACTCTACTCTTCTCGTGTCCAGAGAGATGCATCTTAGATCTCATGACTTTACTTTATGACCCTAAACCTCCTTCCATCTTTGCATTTATCTCCATTGTGTTCTGAGTTATTTTTATCTGCATTGTCTGGGTCAGCTCTCTCCCCATGTCTTCTCCTATCTAAGATCTAATTGTTAAACACTCATCGGTCTCCTCTTCTGCAGGTGTTTTTCCTCTTGCAAGTCCCCCTAGCTATTTGCAAGTGCTTGTTCTTTTCTGACCGAGAGCAGCTGTTTTCCTTTCCGCGCACCGCTTCCCTCTTCAGGGAGTCCCGTCGCCAAGGCCATGAGGGTTGATGCTTCGTTTTTCCGTGGCGTCTGTCTCCTTGGGCCTCCTTTCCCGTGTTTCATGCCTGGTCCTCGGTTGTCAGCTCAGGGCTGTTAGAGCTTTGTCTGCGGGAATTCTCGAGGGTGTTTCTGCAGAATTCTGGACGTTGGGACTTCCGCCGGGTTCCTGTGTGCGCTGCCGCCTGATGAGCAGCGCTTCTGGACTTCACTTTTGCATAATAGTCGATTGCAGAAGAGAGGTGAACCCGTGCGGAGCCCCGTACCCCCCTCACGCAGTGCCCCTTAGTTTCACGCCCACAAAGCTGCAGTCTGATTGTCAGAATCAGGGGTAATGTGCTCCAGGAGCCAAACAAGCCACAGACCTTTCGCAGTGGGGCACTGTCCCGGTGGATCGTGTCTGCCCAGCACCCACTCCGGCCGTGGGCGGCATTTCTTGCTGTGTCTCTAGTCTTTGATGAGCAGATCGAACTTTGTCTCTGGACCCGATGCTTCTGAAGGACGTCAGTTCGTGACTGTACGCTGTCCTGCGTTTGGGTCGGCCTGGTATTTGCCACGACTGCACTGGACTGTGGATCTGGGACAGGAATAGCAGTCATGCTGTTGCCTCCCCCTGGGCCAGTGTCATCTCGCCGTGAACGAGGTCCCCGGCGTGGCTGTCGGGAATGGTGGCATGGGCAGGACCCACGCCCTCGGCAGAAAAGTGAGGTCATGGACACTCGCTGGGCCCAAGCATGCAGCCCAGAGCCACACCGTACAGGGCGCTGCGGCTTTGCTCTCCTCGCCGCGGCGCCTTCGCCCCTGCTCCCTCTTCTCTTGCCGGCTGCAGCCCTGCCCCGTCCACGTCCCACCAACTGAGGACTGAGGGCGCGACGGTGTCTCCAGGGCAGGCCCAGAAGGAGTGTTCCCAGAGTGGCGAGTCTGGCGTCCGCGATTCTCTGGAGTGTTCTTCAGCGTGCCTGCTCTTTCAGATGTGCCGTCGGGAGCGCTGCGGTCTCGGACCCTCGCACAGTCCCTGCTCCCTGGCTGAGGTGGCAGGTATGGGGATTTGTGTGGGAGGCTCTCAGGCGTCTAGAATATTCTCAGGATGTCGCCAACTTGGGCACCAGGTGTTCACTGCGGGGTGCGGTAGGGAGACATTGGGAAGAAACCAAACCCAGATGCAAGGTTGAGGACACGAGGGCACGTCTGTTTGATCAAATATCAGGCAGCCATTAGAAAACAAATGGAAGAAATATTAAAGGTGGGAGATGATGGCGACAGATTGTGAATCAAAATGAGTTTATACATGTTGATTGGATGTAGAAAGAATAGAGAGAATCGTTGGAGAGACACCTAAAGATAACAGGGTTTATTCATGGTTCTTACACATTCCGGGTCCAGAATTTCCACGTTGGGAAGCGTGTCTGACTTTGGTCATCAGCGGATAGAGGGAAGGAACAGGGTGACATTTCCAGACGCACTAATTGAAGAAGTGCGAGCCGAGTGCCGATGGCCTGAGAGGCGCCCCTGCCACCCTCCCAGCCACCTTCTTCTCAAGTGAAGCAGTGGCAGAGACTTTGTGGTGGGTGGGAGCAAGCAGTGTGGTCTTGTGCTCGCACCGGGGGTGCAGCGCCGGGGAGCGCGTGGGGCCGGGCAGGAACAGGGTTGATTTTCACCTCTTTCCACAACCAGTGCCCGATAAACCGAGACGACCTGCACCGAGGTGGACGGTGCCCGCTTCCGCCTTGTCTGCAGTGCCCCCACTGCCCCGACAGGCCTGGCCGCAGCCCCGGGTCTGGGTGTCACCCCACTTTGAACTGGAGTCTCCGCCTCTCTTACTGGGACCGTCCCCGGGGCCTCATTCGCCCTTGTCACTCCAGGGCGGGGTGGCTACGGGAAGCACATTCGACTCTGTGATCCTGTGGGAGAGTTCGTGTGGAGTATAAAGCAGGGCTCTTAGAAGCCCTGACATCTTCCTTAGGAAGAAGGGAGCCTGTGGGTCCTAGAGAGGCGACACGTGGTAGCAGAGGGGGTGGTGGGCGGGTGCACGGTGGGCGGGTGCGCGGTGGGCGGGTCACGGGGCCTCCAGTTGGGGTGGGATGAGCTGTCACGCCGAGCGCGTCACGCAGATGGGAATGGGAGCGTCACACAGACGGGAATGGGAGCGCACTCGTGCTGTGAAGTAGAGAGATGGGCGATGTGTCCATCTGCAAGGGGCGGGGGCCGCGGAGGGGACGGTGCCACTGACAGAGCTCCGTGGGGCCACCTGTGACTCCGCCAGACGGCGTCCCAAGACTCACGTCTGAAACGTCAGTCATTTCGAGCAGCAGCAGCACATGGGATCTGCTGCACTTCAGTGGCGGAGCAGGAATGGGAGTTCTTTCTGGACGTTTGGAATCTGCTTCCTGAAAATGCTTTTCGTTGAAAGATAAGCTACCCAGGTGGATCCCCCAAATCGACAGACGCCCCCCCCTGCTGAAAGCCTCCCTGCTGGGAGTCTCCCTGACCTGGGACCCACGCACGCCCTCGGGCGGGCACGGGTGCGGCGTGCCCTGCAGGTCAGCTGTCTGGGTGCCGGCCCAGCTCCCCGAGGGTGACCACGGCTGATGGCGCGGCCCCAGGCTCCCCTCCACTCGCTTGCTTTTCATCTGCGCGGAGGAGGACGGGCTCTCCATTTCTGTCTCGTGGATGGTATCTGAGAGTCGCCCAGAGCTGGCTCAGTCCATGGGGGCCTCAGACCGCAGACCTGCTTTCCCGACCGAAGGTGGGCTGCCTCCTCTAGAAAACGCGTTCTTTGTCCACCCTGCAGGCACCTGCTTCCTCGTTTTCGATATGAAAGTGTCAAATCCTTACACAGCTCGGTCTGCTCTTCCAAACTCTTCCGAGGAGGCTCATGTGTGTCCAGGGGCAGAGGGAAGGATGGGACGTGAGGGGACAGTGAGGACATCTGCTCTCTGTCTCATGTAAGGGGCTTTTGAAGCCAGAGTTCTCAGAAGTCGTGCTTGTGGATGCCCCCTGGCATTGCTGACTGGCCAGGGTGTCAGCCTCGACTGTCCCTTCAAACCTGCAGAAGGTGCTGTCTGGTCCCGACTGCGCCTCTGGCCTGCTGCGGGGCCAGGGAAGGGCATGCTTGGGTTATGTCCCTCCAAACCCCGTGAGTTCTGATGTCGAAACGCAGAAAAGCCGAGCTCTCCCCGCTCACAGAATGTAGACTCCGTCCTGTAGCTGCTTCTTGACCAGTGACTCTAGTGACAAAGCTGGGCTCTGGGACCGAGAGGGTCCAGACATAGCACAGGGCTGAGTGGCTGAGTCTCCTTTGATCGCTGTCACTTGTGTCCACAATGACTGTGGTTTTATTCAAGTCAACAGTACCTGCGCTGATCATTCGCCGAGGAAGTCTTGGGGAGGACTGTTGCGATAATTGGGCATTGGGGATTATTAGAAGTCTTTATTATGTGAAAATGCCTAAATAACATCTGTTCCAACATTCCTGTTATTCAGGGCGGCTTTGTAGTAGCCACGTCTTCAGGGACCTTCAGAACAAGAAGCAAAGAAATTCAATATAAGCCGCACTTCACGTAAAGCCTTTAAACCCATCAAGTGGGTTTGGCTGCGATCTGCTTTAGCTGGGGCCCCACGAGGTGCAAGGACTGGGCCAGCGCCCCTGCCCGGCTTCACAGACGCCGGCCGGGGTTGCGTCTCCTCTCCCCGCGGTCAGACGACGAGGACGCGTGTCTGGGCGGAAGTGGCCTGTCAGCCAGCGGGGTCCCTGACTCAGCAGCACAGGGCTCAGGCCCAGAGCAGCCCCAAGGTCCCTTGTCCGGCCCCAGTGCCCACTCAGTGCACGGTCCTTCCCCAGAAAGGGCAGCATGGGGCGCCAGGTGGAGCGGAGGAGACTTGCTGTCTGAGGTGGTGTGGGGCTGCTGCCGGGAATGGTCACACCCACGAAGAACTGTCACCATGCTCCGGGGCCTGTGTCCACCCCGACCCTGGGCTTTGGGCATCGGGCAGGCGCGGGGAGCCACACGGCATGGTGCCGGCCGGCCTACTGTCCTCACAAGGACAGCGTCTGATTTTCTCAGCACCTGGAGTGACGGGCCCGGGAGACCTGGACGCGAACCAGAGAACCGACAAGACAACAGCAAATCCAGCCACCTGAGCTCAGGGCAGGTGAGCCCAGGCCCATCCTCAAGGCAGGCGCGAAGGGCGCGCCCTCGTGACTCACGGCTCGGCAGCTGAGGTGCAGACCCTGTGAAGCCCGGGGACCCGGCTTTGTGGTTGGGGCTGGACGGAAAGACAGGACAAGGAGGGTACGTCTGTGGGACTTCAGAATGCGCCTCTCTGCGAGCAGGGGTCTGAGCTGTGGAGAGGCCACCCTTTCTGAGAAGCCAGAGACAAGTTCCAGCTCCTTTCTCGTAGGTTCTGGAGGTTCAGCCCTCCCTGCCCCTTCCCATGTCATGCTCCCCTCCTGCGCCACAGCTTCCACTCCAGGTGCGAGTCTGTTCCAGCAGCTCCCACGGTGACCGGGCCTCAGACGTCTGCGAGACGCCCCGGCCTGCCGCATCGCTCGTGCTGTTTCTCTGGCTGAGCCCTGATCCACGTCCGGGCACGTGTGAGTGTGTGACAGAGAGAGCTTGCCTGGGGAAGCCCTCCTTGCTTCCTTGGCCAGATTTTCCTGGGACCCACGCTGCTGCCCCCGCACCTGGCTCACTGCGTTCACGGCCTGGCCTGGAGGGAAGCTGGGCGGCACCGCCCGCGCCCAGGTGCTCAGAGAACAGCGACGGTGCGGCCGTTCGAGCCTGAGATGCCACCACTCCTGCGGACGGCACACGGGGGCTCCTCGACGGGTGGACGGAGAAGGACCGCTCTGCCCAGCGCCTCTGCTCTGGGTGCTGACAGACATGGCGGGGAGGGGGGCTCCATGGGACGGGGCGAGCCCAGTCCCCCGCCCGTCAGTCACCGGGCCAGGCGGGAAGCAGCACACGCGCCCGCTGGTGCCTCAGACCAGCCTGATGCGGTCCACCCAGGCCGGAGTGCGGTCCGGCCTGAAAGAGGAAGGACATCCTGACAGCCGCCACCTGGCGACACACCCTGAAGACATGCTGAGTGAGGGGTGCCGGTCCAGAAGGCAAACACGTGCTTCTCCCCAGAGGTCCTGGAGCCGCTGTGCTCACGGGAGGAGCAGGAGCGAGGAGCGGGGAGTTGTAGTTGGGCGGCTGTGGAGTCGGATCCGGAAGGGGAGAAGGTTCTAGAAGTCAGTGGCGGTAAAAGCCGGGCAGCACGTGAAGGCGTCGATGGCCACAGACCCGAGAGCTGGTGGAGGTCGACTAAAGTGCAAGAGTCCTCCGGCGCATGCTTTCCTCGGCATATTTCACAGGATGCAGGTGGTCAGACACTGAATCCCATGCCGAGCCGGCTTCCGCCACCGGCTGCATGTCCCCGCTTTGCAGAATATTCACCCGCTCCTGTGTCTGCCTGCCACGTACTCGGTGCAGTGACTTAACTTTTCCCAAAGCTTGGGCGTTCAGGGCCCCTCATCTCCCCGTCAGCATGGAGGACGGAGGGACATTCCTGGGCGTAAGCCCCCTCTCTGGCTGTACTCTGTTCCCGGGAGGGGAGAAGCTAACCCCCTGGAGACGGCCGCTCCCCCGGGTCCTGCCTGGCCAGCAGGTGCGTGCCGCCGCGGTGCCCGTCCGGTCGCCGGTGAAGGTGGACACTCACTCGGTTCACGAGTCCCTTTCGCATCTCGATGGCCTTTGCTGTGCCCGTCACGGGCCTGGCCTTGCCCTCATCTTTGCCTCCATATCTGTTGTGTCTGTCCTCTTTGATTTATAGGCATTTCTTGCTTATTCTGGATAATAAGTTCCCACGTTGGTTTTAGATTTTGCAAATGTTTTATTTCACTAACTCTGCCCACGTGTTTCTCATCAAAACCCGCTCCTACTTTGTGTAATAAATTCAATATATTTTCCGTTTGATTAGCTCATTTGTTTTTAATCTTTCTCGCATCATGAACACACTTTGACATACAAATTTTGCTTTACATTCTAGATGTGTCCACGCATTTTAAAATACAATGTACTCACACTGTCCCGTCCAAGTATCTCGCAATTCTCTTTACAGCAGCGTGCACGGATGAGATTCTAGAATAGTCGTTTTCGAGTTATGCTTAGAAAAATATAATTTTTCGTGTTTTTTATTGTAGTAGGAGAACCTAGGTTTATGATGCCCATTCTTCCACATTCATCGAGCATTTATTTGTGTTTTGCTATGGTCAGTGTCTTTCAGTCTTCCTGGTCCACTCAGGCGTCAGGCTCGGACCTGCTGTGGACCTGGCCTTTGCTTTGTGCTTGTTTTTTTTAATCTCTCATTTCTCACAAGTCACGACTTGGAACAATTCAGTACCGTGAAACATGGGGAGAGCGCTCATGCGGTCCGTGGGGTGTCTGAGCAGTAGAAATGGTCTTAAAGCCTCCGGCGCCTGGCGTGTGACTTCAGCTCGTCGCCGACGGGACGCGAACGGCGAGGGTCCGCGCAGCAGGGAGGCGCGTCCTGCAGCATCTGGAATGCAGAGGCAGCTGCTCGAGTCTTCGGTTTCTGTCGCCTCCTTCTGCTTATTTCGGGGGAGTCTTCCAGGTGGGCTGGGGGCGTGTGTGCCGCCCCTGGAGGACACCCCTCTCCGCCGTGCGCCCGGCTCTTGTGGATTCCGAGAGCCTGTCGTGTGATAACCTCGATTCTGTTATGTCGGCTCCTGGCCTTATCAGCCGTTTCTTCTTGCTCAGTGTAACCTTCCCTTTGGGCGTCCGGCCGTTTTGTCTTGGGGTTTGTTGGATCAGACACTAAAATGGCCGCTTGCAATGAGCATGTCTGCGTCATCTGAGCGCCCCGCCGTCGTCCTAGTGACACTCTCTTGAGGGCTTTGCACCGACTGTGTAATAAAAATAAATCCAGGCTCAAACAGCTGGCCTTTCTGTTGCTCAGTTTAGTGCGTTTTTATTTATTGGCATTATTGCTCTATGGAGATTCATTTCCACCTCCACTCATTGTTCTAATTTATTCTGTTTACCTGGAGTCTTCTTTCCTGTTCAGGTCAGGCTCAAACTACAAGTTAAAATGGCCTATTTTTTGTTATTTTATGGTGTTTCCCTAGAATTAGAAACCCGCAATTATGTGTACTCGCTTCCGTCGGTCCTTCTGGGTTGCGGTGACACGAACGTGCCAGGGAGCGCGTGTCGTCTGTCTTGAGCTGGTTGAATCTGGGAACCACGCGCAGCTCTGCACACAGCACCTCGTGAAAGGCGCTGCCCACTTGTGTCACCCTGGAAGCCCTGATGGTGTCTAATGCCGTCCCTTCTGGAGGATGCCATCCTGCCCGTAACTCTGCACCCCCAGTTTACACTCTTCTTCTACTAACTTTACCACAGAATCCTGGATTGCTTTAAGGTCGCTCATTGGTGATGATCGGCGTTTATTTCTTTTTATTGTTAAACGGCATTATATCCGATAAACATATGCACGCACCTTGATTTAGGACTGTTCGTTTTTCTTTGGAAGATTTGATTACCTCCCATTTAGACAATCCTGAGCAGAGCACTATAAACATTCTACGTGTTTTACTTATCGTCATCAATACGCTTTCATTTCTCTTGAGTCCATGCCCCCCAGTAGAAACGGGCTATAGAGGATATGGGAGTTTGAGAAATGGACACACAGTTCTCCAGAACGTTGTGTCACTTACCGTTTCCACCGGCAACGCGTGAGAGCAGCCACACGGCACCTGTGGTTGCAAAAACTCTTTATTGTAACTTTGCAGTTTAACATTCCCCGGCGTGGAGGTGACACCGATTCCTGACGCGATGCCTGTGTTTGAGGCGCAGGTTTGCTGTTCAGCAAATTATGATGACACATCACACCCACCACCAAACTTTTTCTTTTGTTAATTCAGATTAATTTTATGGAAGGAACATTGATCATACTATTAACAGGTTTAAGATGTAATAAATACACATCTGCGTGTAATAGATGGAGCTCACAACCATTTCACATCTTTCACTTTCCTTTAGAATCTTCTCTACTCAGTTGGCCCAGCCCCATTCTCTCTCTGCAACCGCTAATTTGTTTTTCTCCAAAACAATCACATTTTAAAATGAATATAGTAGAAGATATCAAAACTCATATGTGAGCTTGAGTCACAATTCCTTAAATTAGAAAAGTTAAAAATTGGAATTTCCAAGAAAAATAAGGTAACTAAAAAGAAAAATTCAGTGTGATGAAAGTAACATTAAAAAAAGTTGGGCAGAGTTATCTTTCCGAAGAAACCAATGTCAATAACAATAAGACTGAACAGGATGAAACATGAAGCGCACAGGGTTTGGGCATAAAAGATAAACTGGAATCTTGACTCTGACACGCGTGTCCTGTATGACCTTAGGGGGCAGATTTCTTAGTTTCAGTTTTCTCATCTATAAAATGGGGATAATAAACTCTGCATCGCAGGCTTATCTTGAGTCAGATAATACTTGCCAAGTTCTTGAACAGACCTCACAGAGCAATCACAAGTGAGGGAATCGAAGAGGAAATAAAAAGTCTCCTGAAAGTAAAACCCAGGACCAGATGGCTTTTTCAATGAGCTTCACCAAACCTGAGGGAAGAATAACACCCATTCCTCTTCCAAAACAGCAAAGAATGGGGCACTCCCAACACTCTCCATGACGCCAGCCTGACACTGATGCCAAAAACTGAGGGGTGTCACCAAGAAAGAAAACTACAGGCTGATCTCTCCAAAGAGCACAGACGAACAGGGCTGACGGACCCATTTTTAAGCCACCACCAAATGTGATCAGCCCTCCGCCTCTGTCCGCTGGACCCCATGACCCTGGGCTCCCTCCCCACATTCTTTGGGTAGATTCCTAGAAGTGGAGCTTCTAGTTTCACCTGCATGGAATTGCCATGCAGTTTTCCAAAGCGATTGCACCAATTTACACCAATTTACACTCCTACCCAGTGTTCAAGGGTTCTCTTGTCTCCATATCCTCACCAATACTTGTTGTTTCTCGTCTTTTTCAATGCAGGCCAACACAAGAGGTGCACGGTGCCATGTCATTGGTTTTGATTTGAATTCCCCTAATAATAAGTGGTGATGAACATTTTTTCATGTGTCTGTTGGTCCTCCATTTTCTTTAGAGAAGTATCTATGCAGATCTTCCCATTTTAATTTGGTTTTCTTTTTGTGCTTGAGTTGTATGAGTTCTTTATACATCTTTAGTATTAACTGTAGGTGTAAGGGGTACAATTACCTTCTCCCATTCCCTTGGCCGTCTCTTAGTTCTGATGGGGGTCTTTTTTGCTGTGCAGAAGTTTATTAGTTTCAGGTAGTCCCATGTGTTTATTTCATTTTTGTTTTTCTTGCTGCTTGAGTCAAGTCCTCAAAGGTGTCTCTAAGATCAAGCCATGGAGCATATTGTCTGTACTTTCTTTTATATATTTAATGATTTCCAGCCTTACAGCCAAGACTCTAAAGCATTTTGAATTAATTTTGTGTATGCTGTTAGAGAGTGGTCTTATTCATTCTTTTGACGTGGATGTCCAGTTTTCCCAACACCATTTGCTGAAACGACTTTTATTTTTCCATAAATGCTTTTGACTCCTTTGTTGTGAATTACATATATGTATGAGTTTACTTCTCAGGTCTCAATTCTATTCCACAGTTTTTTGTGTCTGTTTTTATTCCAGTACCACACTGCTTTGATTAGTATCACTTTGTAGGACAATTCAAAATGTGAGAGTGAGATGCCTCCACTTGTTTTGTTGTTGTTGTTGGTTTTGTTTTCTTTTTTCATTATTGCTTTGGTTATCTGGGGTATGTTATGCTTCTATAGAAATTAAGAGTATTTGTTTTCTATGCTTAAAAATGCCGGTGGAATTTTGATAGAGATTGCATTAAATGTCTATTTTTTTAAGTAAAGTGATCATTTTAGCAATGTGAAGTCTTCCCATTTATGAGAATGGGATATCCTATCCATCTCTTTTTGTCTTCTATTTCTTTTAAAAATGTCTTGTAGTTTTCCTTTCACAGGTTTTCCCTCCTTTCTTAAGTTTATTTCAAGGTTCTTCATTCCTATTGTTGTCATTATAAATGGGATAATTTTCTTACCTTTGCTTTCTTCTAGCTCTTTGTTTGCATATAAAAACTCAACAGATTTTTTGGATGCCAATTCTTCCATTTTGGGAGAGTTTGAAAAGAATAGTTATTAACTCTTCAAAGTTTTGGTAAAACTCACTAGCAAAATATCTGGTCCTGAGTTTTTATTTTCAGGAAAATTTTTGATTGCTTCCTCAATTTCCTTGCTTGTGAGCAGTGTGTTTCGGCTCTGTCTGCCCTAATTCAGTCTCGGTGAGTCTAAGAGTGGTCTGCACGCTCTTGGCCCTCAGTCTGTTGGGATGTTACTCGTCACAGTCGTTTCTTACAACGCTTCGTATTTCTGTGATTATCTCTCGCAATTTCACCTCTTTTATTTCTGATTCTAGTTATTAGAGTCTCCTCTTTTTTTCTTAGGGAGCCTAGCCAAAGGTTTGTTAATTTTATCTTTTCAAAGAAGAAAGATTTTGCTTTGTAATTCCTGTGGTGTTTATTGCTATTCAGATTTTTATTGTTTTCTTCTTTCTACTTTCGGTTTTGTTTGTTCTTTTTCTAGTTTAAGTATAAGATTAGATTTCTTTTCAAGATTTTTCTTGTTTCTTGATGTAGGTCACACACCTTTATATGTTGGTCCTTTTAACCGTTTTAATGGATATGAAATGCTATCTCGTTGCAATTTTCATTTTAATTTCCTGATGACTAAACACATATCATGACAAAATATTTTAAGGGCAAAAGGGAATGTTGTACTAAAAAAATTAAAAAGAATCAGCACAACAGCACCATAAACTTGTATGTACCTAACAACACTGTCTCAGAAGAGAGAAAATGTTTGTCCCACACCCCAGGGGTCCAGCCACCTGAGCCACGAGGGCCCAGCCGACGCTCTTTTCTAAAATATGTGATAGACTTGTAAGATGAGTTCGAAGGCCTAAAATTTTTATGTGTTTATTCACCATTTATGTACCTGGTGTTTTAGTGCCTGTTTAAATCTTTTGTTCACTTTAAAAAATTGGGCTCCCCTTTTCTTAGTGACCTTGCAAAACTTTTATGTAAGCAAATTATGTGTAGTGCTAGATACATTTTTCCAGGATTGTGATGTATTGTTCTAATTAGCACATTTTTCAGCTTTGATGAAGTCAAAGTGGTCAGCTGAATATTTTATGCATCTGTCTGTAAAATAAATTTTTTTATTTTTCTATCCCTTTATTTTCTTCCTTGAATCTTTTTATTTAGCATTTTGCCAATATCACCCTGTCGTCGGCAAGACAGCAGGTCATAAAGTCAGATAAAATCTGATTTTAAATCTGATCATAAAATCAAATCCTCCATATTTGTTCATTACTTTAAAAAACAGCAAACAACAAAACGAAAAATACAAACCCTTTTGTATTTCCATAGAGGTTTTTGGAATTAGTTTATCTATTTTTAAAAACCTCCTGAGATTTTGATAGTATTTGCATTAGATCTATAGGTTAATTTGAGGAAAACTGACATCTTAACAAATTTGAAGGTTTTGCTTCATAAAAACAATACAGCTATTTCTGTGTTATTCCTTTAATCTGATTTTAAAATGTCTTATGGCAAAAATATTAAGAGTTTTAATATAGTCTCATATTATTTTGATACCTTTGTTTTGCCTGTTCTGTTAACATCAGGAAAACGTTTGTCCCTCTAGTGATGGGTGACTATGGATCCCTTTGTTCTTACTTTTCTATGTAAACGCTTACGAAGCTATTTGATCTCTCGCACCTTCCGTATCCCTTGCAAAAGTTTCCTGGACTTGTTTTCTATTTCTGTCTTCTCTCCAAGAGTTTTTCAAGGTGGATCTTTCTGTGTCCAATCCCCTCAGGTTTTGTGTGCCTGAGGATATGTTTCATTTGCTTTCACATTTAAATAAGAATTTGGTTGAATGTATAATTGCCCCTTCAAAGATGTGTCCCGCTTTGTTCATTAGTTTAGAAATATTCACATCTTCTCGCATCCTGTGCTGCTGTTGGGAAATCTGATGACAATTTGCTCTTTTGTCCATGAGATGCCCTTTTACTTTAGAGGCGCTTAGAGTTTTTTCTTTCTTTGATATTCCTAGTTTTTCCCACAGCGCATCCAGGTGTGGGCTTAGCCTTAGCTAACCTGTTAGTCCCCTCTGAGCGCTTCCGTGTGAAACCTTCCATGTTTATTTGAACAAATGCCCCTGCTTCTTTCTCGCTCTTTTTCGTTGCTGTTGTTGGTCTTCTAGGACAGGAGGAGCGTGCTCAGCTCCTCCTGTATCCACTCCCGCTTCAAGTCCCTCCATTCCTTTCCTCCTCTGGAGCCTCGTAGCCGGCGGCCGTGCTCTGACCACCCGCGTTCGCGCTGCGCACTCTCATCTGGCTCCGTGTTTTGACCCTGTTCCCACGCCCCGGGATCCCGGGATCCGGCGCTCCGCGGTGGGGGCCAAATGCCTGGATTCTCCAGCACTGCCTCCCCGGCTGCTCCCCGCCTGTGTCTCCTAATCTGCAGGCTCCTCTCTCCAAAGCTGCCATCTTGCTAACATGGGCCAGCAGCTGGGGGGACAAGGAGCATGTACGTGAGGTGGGCAGGACAGCCCGTGAGGACGCAGGAGCAGGTCCCTCTGACCCCTGGGAGGCTCTTCTTCACCCAGCTTTCAATCTGCCATCTGCCCAGTGGTGCCCCTCCCCAAGCCATGCTCCCAGCACCCCGAGGGCTGTCAGGTGGTGGTGTCAGTCGGATGAGGGAGCCGTGTCTGTGAGATGTGCTCCTCTGGGCACAGTGCTCTGCTGGGCGCATCCAGACGGGCCCCTCCATGGCAGGCCCGTGGTTAAGGACAGGACAGAGCGGGGGGCGTGCCTCCCTCATCCC
Organism: Solenodon paradoxus; assembly: GCA_004363575.1. Lineage (NCBI taxonomy): Eukaryota > Metazoa > Chordata > Mammalia > Eulipotyphla > Solenodontidae > Solenodon > Solenodon paradoxus. Next base: position 985 of record RJWH01009139.1, on the reverse strand, counting down.
CGCTCTGCGCCAAAGACCCTTTCTCCCCACAGCTCCTCACAGGGTTCAGTTCCCTGATTTCAGGGGATGGGCTAGAACGTGCAGAAGCGGAAGGTCCCAGGTAAAGCCATTTACTTCCTGTCCATGCGATCGTCCCCACTCTTCCTCGTCCTCTTCCTCTCCCGCTTCTCCGCCCGCCTCTGTGCCCGGTCTTGTTTCCCATTTCCCGCCTCTAGAGTTGGAGAGCAGCCCCCGTGCCCGTCCCCGCAGCAGGAGGAGCGGCTCTGATCACGTGCGCACTGCGTGACGGGGACACGGGGCGCAGGCTAGGAGTTACCTGTACGCCACGAACTTGCAGCTGCCACAGTCCTTTCGTTGCATGTATTCACGTTTAATCTCCCCCCTTCGTGCTTATGTAAATGTCAGGACTAAGGAGAAAGGAAGTCAACACACAGCTCTTGCTATGATGTGACGAGAAGACAATTGCTGGAGGTGCATTTGGGGACGCAGTTAGAACCGCCCACCCTGGGGAAAGGGTGCCTGATCCCAGAAGAGTGGTCGTGTCTGTGCTCACCCAGCACCATGTAGCCAATCTCTCCTCCTGATGGACACAGTGAGTGGAACTGGCCTCCTTCTGATGGACACAGTGGGTGGAACTGGCCTCCTCCTGATGGACACACCAGATGGAACCAGTCTCTCCTCCTGATGGACGCACCGGGTGGAAGTGGCCTCCTCCTGATGGACGCACCAGGTGGAACTGGCCTCCTCCTGATGGACACACCAGATGGAACCAGTCTCTCCTCCTGATGGACGCACCGGGTGGAAGTGGCCTCCTCCTGATGGACGCACCGGGTGGAAGTGGCCTCCTCCTGATGGACGCACCGGGTGGAACCAGTCTGTCCTCCTGATGGACGTACCGGGTGGAAGTGGCCTCCTCCTGATGGACACACCGGGTGGAACCAGTTTCTCCTCCTGATGGACGCACCGGGTGGAAGTGGCCTCCTCC
>RJWH01009138.1:0-24806 GCA_004363575.1 Solenodon paradoxus | reverse complement strand
AAGACAAGCGCTGCTATAAATGGGAACATTTCATTGGTCTCCTTTCAAAGTTTAATGCTAGGCAAAATATGTTGCTTGCTTATTGGTTCAGTGACTTCCTCATTCAATTTCAATGACAGGAGATTGGAGTATGAACCCTTTCTAATTTGTTCTTCAAAATAAAAGTAAAAATACATACCAAATTGTAGACTGCAACACAGCAGGACCCAACTCTTTTCAAGATTTTTTCTAAGGAGTTGCCCAGTAACTAGTTGGCGATAATATTCCCCCCGGACTCCTGAGGCCCAGTGGGGCAATGAGGGATATAATAACCTTACCAAGGTCAATGCTAACAAACAAAGTGGCTGTGCCTCCACATTAAATTACCCAGCTAGTCCTGGTCACCTAATTTCACTTAGCACAGTAAATTACTTTGATTTCTTTAAAGCATCTCTTGCAAAGTGGCAGAGCTAATCCAAATAAGCAATTGGATTTAGACAGGACTGGGAAGTGGAGAGGTGGCAGCCTGAGCTCAGATGACCTCAGAGTCCAGGAGTCTCCAGCTCTTCAGAGCCTGATAAGTCAGGGAAGGATCTCATGGAGTTTGCTCTTACATTAGCTGGTATGCCCTCCCTTATCCTTACTGCCACTTAAGGGTTATAAAGAAACATGTTTTAACGAGATAGCCATTTGGAAATGACTTTAATAATTGCTGTTTGTATTGCCTGCAGTCAGCCTTCTTTTCTCTGTCATTAGGGGTGGTCTGGTGGCCTGAAGAATGCCACAAATGTGAGGAATGTGCACAAGTCTGGGGCTCTGATTTCAAGGCAATTTCACCTGAACATCACTCCCTTTCCTTTGTGACTGGAGTAGAGAGAACTTTAGTAATTAGTTTAATCTCTTTAGGAAAATTCTTCATAGAAGTTGTGTGTCAGCACTGAAAAGTTACAACAGGAAGGCATTCTGATTCATCTTGGCCACTCTGTCTTAAAAGTTTGCTTTGTCTTAGAAACCCATGCAGTAGATTTTTGAATGACCTAATGAGTGTTAAATTTCTTTCACTGCAGGAAAGAGAAATTTCTTTTCCCAAGTATGGTCTTCGATTCCTCTTTTCTTTAAGTCCCCAGAGTGGTATTTAATCTTTGAGAACATTATGCTTTGCATATGGTAAAGATTGTTAAAGCCATTGGGGAAATTTATCAGGAAATTGGCCCACTTTTTCTTCCTTTTCTTCATAGAACTAACAATGGTCCTAACACTCTGTTTTCTGTGATCTAAGACTCATAGTAACAGGATGAGCTTTAAGGATTCCATCAAAATATGTCCAGACTGGCTTTGCCCCTGTCTGCTTGGCTAGCTGATTGCCACTGGGTGCTTCATCTGAGGAAATTGCACTAGAATCACCTGAGTTCATTAAAACTTCGATTGTGGGTTCCTACCCCCAGAGTTTCTGATTCAGTATGTCTGGATGAGTCTGAAGAATTTGCCTACGTAACAAGTTCTAAGGTTATACATGTTTTGTTGCTCCTTGGACCACGGTTTTTGAGAATCCTTGGAGAAGGAAGTAAGTGTATGTAACAAATGTCCCATAGCCAATATATGAAATTATTATTCCTTGCACCAGGGTAGCCTCTGGATTTGATATATAGAAAGTGTTAGAACAAGCTACTCGGAAGTTTCCAATTCTGTTATCATCCTGTTAGGATACTAGGAAAAAAATAGACCAATGATGTATTTGCAAAATCTGACTATAGCTTCTTAAGAGAGAGTCAAGATACCGTTATTTTATTGCTTTTTATTCCAAAAACTTGATGTGAAATTGTTGTGTTGCAAAAAAAAGAACTATAAAAGTCTTCAATAAAAGAAGGTCTTAGTATGATATTCAGTTTAACACCTCTTGGGGAAGGATTTGTTTTTCCCGGGTCACATGGATTGAAAGGTTAGTTAACCAGGACAAGCCTTGATGTGTCTGGATTGAGCTAATGAGTAGCTGAATGGTTTACCCAGAGTGCAGAATAATCTTCATGACCATATAATATAATATGGAAAGTAATCAGCAGTTTCAAAAGCTGACATCATCAGGCCCTGTTGTTTGCATTTGACTTAACTGATAGTTCCTACATGCCTTTAAGGGAAAACTGAACTAATTAGTAGAGGACAGAGAAACCACCTGGCAGGGAGGCACGATTCTAATTACATATGCAAGCCCAGCCACAAATTTCAGCTCCAGCATGTGGAGATGGTGAGAAAACGGGGCAGGAAGCAGCCAGGGCGCAGCAAAGATGCGAAGTAGAGCCTGTTGCCAAGGGACTTCATGACAAGTTCCAACAATGTCACAGATGCTTTGTGGAAGAACAACCAGATTAACATAGAGCAACTGTTATAAACGAAGTTAGCGATTGTGTCTTCCTCTTTTAAATGACCTCTTGAGAGAAGATAATATGTGTGTATCGATATTGATATCCATATCTATATCTATCTTATCTTTAGAAAATAAACCTTTATTGAAGTAAAATTGGTGTATAACGCTCTGGTGGTTTCGGGTATACAGCATTTTAATTCAGCTCTTGACACCTTAGCGATGAATCAGTAGTCAGTAAATGCACAAGTGTAGCTTTTTGGGTGACAAAGAAATTGTACAGAGGTGTAAGGTGAGAACAATAGGAGAGCAGATGACTTCATGCTGAAGAAACTTCATTTTTGCTCTCCCGGCTCAGCCCCTCAGTTTTGTCCAGTGAAACTGTTCCTGTTAACCTAAAGGACCAGAGGATGATCATGCAGTTCAGTAGAGAACCTGGATGATGGTCTGGATGTCTCTGACCACAGAGCACTTCCGATCCTCTTCTCCAAGAGGCACCCCTGAAGGGAAGCCTGACAAACATTTCATCAGGGAGATGATGACCTGAAGCTCCTGACATTTGCCACCTTCTCCCTGCCTGTGGTAGTTTCCTTATTCTGTCACTGTTCCTGTGTTACCTGGTGCCCGTGCCCTGCCCTTTCTCTTCTCCCTTGCTGCCACTGCCCACACCAAAAGCAGAGCATTTGGAGAATCCCAACTGATTCTAGTCTGGCCTCTAAATGATCTCAGTTCTTGGGCTCTTCATTCCATTTCAGTTGCTGAGTATAACTGATATAGAAGGCAATTTTCACACGCTCAAAACATAGACATTACAGAAATGTGTTTGCACCTGTATAGCCCTTTAGTTTTAGATGGATATGTAGAGATACCTAATCAGGATTTAAGAGCTGACTCTCTTAAGCAGGATGTAGGTGCATTTGGTTTATTTTGGTAAATTTAGATATATACTATTCCTAGAAAAAAAATTTCTTTTAACATGAGATTTTTTGGTTTCCATATAAATGTTGACATCATTCATATCTTCATCGATCAAATATTTATTTAATTCCTACTCTATATTTGACAGTGAAGAGACAGCCCTGAACAAGAGAGATTTTTCTTGTCTTAGTGGTGTTTAAAGATAAACACTGGAATAGGGTAAAATCTGTTGTGAATCGTGATGGTAGGCAGTAGATGGACTATTGAAGCTTGTGGTAGGGGACCAAACTATGGTAGAAATGATGGCCTTCCAGAAGATTTGGCAGTTACGCTGACACCTGAAGGATTTGGAGGGTCAGCTTACTAATGAGTGAAGGACAAGCATTCCATGTGGAAGCAAAAACATGTATGAAAAATCACAAGTGAGAAAGCATTTAGGGTATTTAAATAATGAAGATTATCTAGAAACAAATTTCATTAAGTTCATTCAAAACTATAAGGGTGAAGAAAACTTTCCAATGGAGCTGGCTATAGAATGCAGGTCTTCTGATTTTTAAGAGCTGGCTTCCTGCCATTGCACTGCATGGTCTTCTTTGAGGAAGGGCTGCTGCAAGCTCATATGGCATTTTCATATGAATTAGAAATATTTTTTTCTAGATTGTTGTAATATAGAAATTTTGCTAGCAAAATGTGCCAGAAAATTATGGCAGTAAATATATAAATCTGTAGTCTCTGCCATCTTAATGGTCCCCCTTAAACATACAACATTGCATAATCATGTTGGCTTCTGAGACTTCAGATCAATCAAACCTGAAGTAATAATCTTTGAAATTTCTGTTGGGAAAAGAGTCTATAGCCGTCTCACTCCAATGGCTTTTTAATGGTTTCTGATGGACTGCCCAGAGTGGAACCATTGACCTTGACTTCCTCTCCAGCATTTGCGTTCTCTTAGCCCCTGATTTATGACCCATTGCCTGCTGTGACCTTCAACATTCCTGTCTGTTCTCCTGCCCGCTTGCCTCCTGGTTTCTGATTTATTACTTTCCAAGATCAGGCTCATTTTCTCAGTCTGAAATGAACGTAACCATCAAATCATAGCAGTAGACATTTAATTTGGAATTTTTTCTCCTTATTGGATTTCTCTCCTTTTCCTATTTAGTCTGATTTTTTGGTGGCTAGTCATAGCCTTTGTGTCTTTGTTTGGGAAGGTCACTGGAGTCTCTTCTATAAAGGGCACATTGGAGAAGAGAATGGAAGTTGGGTTAGGGAAGCACTAATTATGAATGATGTCCATAGGCGTACAACAAAAAGAGGGAAGATTCATTAGTTAAATGATATTGGACAACTACAAGGTGGAAAAAGGTAACTGGTTTTGTATACTTCACAACCTTCAGGGTTATTAGTATACTAGTGTGTTTAGGAGTATGTAAGTGTATGCAGCATTTCTAAGATTTCTTTGACCATATAAATAATTAGTTTCTAATTTCCCATGGAATACCCTTGTCCCTTAAGCTTGGTGCTCTAACTAGGTCATAGAAGGCCTTGGTTCAGAAGAGGAAGCTAATAGAAATTCTTGATAGATGGAGGCGTGGCAAAGGAAGGGCCCATTCTCTGTGGGCTGCCATATTCCAGGAGGTATTTAATGGCAAGGGAAGGAGAGTTGAGTTTAAGACCAGAGCCAGAATCCCATCCAAAGAAAGGAAAATGGCAAAATTTGCTGATCTCAGCTTTCATTATCTTTAGGGCAGGACTCCAACTGCACTGAGAAATTGGAGTGCCCATATGGAAACAGGGACTAAAAGATAATGGTAGTGGAGACCAAAGCAGTATGGTCAAAAATCCTGAATCCAAACTCACACAGAATTTTTTTCCTCAAAACCTGAGGGAAATTCAGTGGTCCTTGACTGTCTTGAAGTATAGACAATTGCGTATGTATATATCTTTATATTTTTTACACAGATGGTCACATATTTATATAACATTCTACGTCTTATTTTTTCTTACTTGGCACTTTATCTGTGAAATCATTCTACATAAAATTGCTTCAATTAAAAAATTGAGATGCCATCAGTTTCCAATACTATATACATTTCAGGAGTACACCACACCTCGATAAATGCATGTACCACATCATACCTACTCCATAGTTTTCATACCATTCCCTGTTATCCAATCGACCACGTCTATTTATTTCTTCCCAACTGCCTGGCCCCTTGCCCTCTCATGACACCAATTTTGTTATCAAAGTCTAAGGGTTTGTTTTTGTTGCATTTTCTTTGCTTTGCTTTGTTTCTTTATATTTCACATATGAGTGGTATCACCCAGTATTTGTGTTTCTCTTTCTGACTGATTTCATTGCATCTCTAGTTTCACATGTATTGTTGCAAATAACAAGATTTCGTCATTTTAATAGCGGAATAGTATTCCATTGTGTACATATAACACATCTTATTTATCCAATGAAGTTCTGTTGTATGGGTATGTTCTAATTTACTGAATTAGTCTTACATTAGTGAACCTGTATATGGTTTGCTGTTTAGCAATGCTACAACAAATATTGACACATTATTTCACAACGTGAGAATGTCTTTTCAGAATAAATACTTAGGACTTGAGCTTTTACTCAGAGAGAATGGACTTTTTTTTTGACTTTCATAGATATTCCCAAATTGCCCTCCAGAGAAGTTGTACCAATTTATGCATGAGAGTACATTCCTCATTTTAGTATTTTTTTGTTTGACATATACAGGCTTTTTAAGAGTCAGAATTTTTTGTCATGGGAGATTTAAATTAAAAATTAAGGTTTATGTGTTTTCTTGAAAAACATGACATTGGCACCACAAACCCACAGGCATTAGTTGCATGGTCTCCAGTATTTTCTATCATCACCCAACACTGAAGCCATACTTTAGTTGCCATTTATAATTGTGTGATTATAAAATGTATGTATATATAGAGAATTCTACATATATACATATAGGAGAGCTAGAGGGTAAAATATTTATTATTTACAATAAAGAGGGAGCTGTGTATTGATCACAGACATATTAGATTCAGTGCTCAAACAACTCTTCACCCAGTACCTCAGAACATGGAAAACACACAACAAAAATATGTTTATTAATGGTTGGAGACTGGATCAATTGGGACTGGGCCTCTTGAGGGTCTTTAGTACCTACAAATGAATGGAGTTGGAGTCCCCAGTGCTAACATTTACATGTTTATTGAATTGAATTGAAAATCTAATTTAAAAAAATGATTCTTAAATTCTAGGATCCTCTTGCTAAGCATGCATATATTTTAAATGGTTTTGTTTTACAATCTTGATTTAAAATTAACATCCTGTCCGCCCCCGCCCCAAAAGACATAAAGGACAAGAAAAGGAACTTCAGAAATGAATAATAGAATGTAAGAGATTCAATGAGAGTGCCTTAGGTCTAATATTTTGCATTCCTAATACATTATAGGGAGATAGGCTTTTATTTTTCTCCTTAGGTCTTTATTTACACTATATGTGTTTCATGCTGTCTGATTCCAGGGGAGACTGTGGGTGGTGATTGTCTGGGTGAGGGAGCCTTTGTCTTCTAGCACACTGCAAAGTAAATCAGGCTGTCTTGGCTTCACTATCCCTCACCCAAAGTGAAAAGATTTGAAGGAATGTATTTTCTTAATTGAAGTAGGGAAGTGAAGATACAGTATCCATTAGAGATGACTAAATTAGAATAGTAACTCTACTCTCCCAACCCCTCATTGAGTTGGGTGAACAGGGGTCATGGCAAATCTTCCTGCAACATGAACTCTGTGGACCACATCAATGTGAGCTGGGGAAAAAAGATGTGCATGGAAGTGGATGCCTAACATATTCTCAACTCTAAAATATTTGTAGCAAAGAATAAGATCAAAGGAAATGCAATGCAACCTCAGCAGAGGTCATCTCTGGGTAGTGGTATGATTGATAGTTGTCATTTTTCATTTTTGTTGTTGAAGTCTCTAACCATTCTAAAATGAGCGTTGCTTTTATAATCAGAAAGCTATTAGACTGTGTCTCTGAAAAAATGAAAAAGGGTACCAATGACAACTACCAGTATTCATCTGCTTGCTGACTGCTCTGCCTCCACTGCTTGTGCTTCATAAATGTGCATCATAATTGTATATTGTGTTGTCATAATCGTGAATTGTATTGCATAATAGTTTTGCATTCTGTAGTCATAATGGAGCATTGTATTTCATCATAATGGTGCATTGTGTTGTCACGATAGTGTGCTGTTTTGTCATATGGAGCATTGTATTGTGTCACAATGGTGTCTTGTATTGTCATAATGGTGTATTGTGTTGTCATGATAGTGCATTGGTTTGCATCGTAATTTTGCATTGTGTTACATCATAATGGTGCATTGTGCTGTTGCTGTGGTGTATTGTGTTGTCACAATAGTGCATTGTGTTGTCATAATGGTACATTGTATTGTCACAATGGTTCATTGTGTTGTGTCATAATTGTGCATATTGTTGTCATAGTTGTGCATTGTGTTATCATAATGGTGCGTTGTGTTGCACCATAAAGGTGCATTGTTTAGGTCATAGTTGTGTTGCATCATAATTATTCATTGTCTCTATATCGTTGGCTGAGAAGAGCCAGCCATTGGTTTGGCAAATGTCACTAGAGTAAACAAGTAGGAAATATTCATAGAGGCAAGCAGAGAAGTAGAGTCACCTAAGAGGAGATGCCTTTTAATAGGAATCCCTATATTAGTGGTTCTCGCCTGGAGACATTTTTGATGGTCACAACTGGAGACGGGTGATAAACTGAGTATAAACCAGGGATAGTGCTCAGCTTTCTATAATGCACAGGACAGCCCCCCACAGCCAAAAATTATGTGATCTCCCCACCAAATGTCACTAATGCCATGATTGAGAACCACTGGCCTAAAAGAAGCTATCCCAGATATCAGCTGCTTGAGCCTGAGAGAAAATGATGGAGTCGGACATGAGAGATGAGCCAGGTGGGGATGCATGGAGAGCCCCTGGGCAGGACAGGTCAGTGCTCTAGTGCTCCTCTTGCTTACTCCTTGTGAGTGGACTAGACATGGGCTGGGGGTGCAGCTGAGGCCTTGCCCATGACTACACCTCTCCCATCTCCCATCATTCTCCTTGATAGACTTTGAATTTTCATCTCTCACCATCTCCTTGCTTTATGCCCCTTCTGTGCAAGGTCTGGGCATCCCAGGTAAAAGGGGAGACTGGTCAGGATGAGTTGAATTCTGTGTGTTGAAGTATTGTATCCTTTACACTGACTTGAGTTCCTCCCTATAACACCAACTTTCCTAACTCAGCAAATTCCACAGCAGTACTTGCCAACTGTGATTAGATGCGTCACAGCACACATGGACACATATGTGCTTTAACACAAACACAGATAACGATGCTTGTGCTCCCACCGAAGCAGTGTATTTTTGTTCTTCTACTCTGTTGTCTTATCTGGAAACCTCTTAATGCAGGACAGCTTCAAAAGTCACCTTACCTTTGATCAGGTCCTTACCAAATTATAAATAGCACCACCATGTCTACTTGGCTGTCTGAAGAAAACTACAGAAGGATGGCCTAGATCTGATGAGTGTCCTTGTGGAGGACAGATGAAGAGTGTTTGAGTGTTCATTGGTTAGCCTGAGAATACGGATGGCCAATGTTTCCAGCTTGGCTTTTGAAGTCTTCCCATGTGTGGCTGTCTGGAGGTCCCTGGTGTTGTGGTGAGCTGTGTCAGCCTTTGTGTTATGACTTTGTCTCACTTCCTGGCTATAGTTATTGGATGGAGGATTTTGCACACTTGGGGAGATCTATTCCAGATCTTAACTCACTGGTCTTGAAAAATGCACTTACCCTTCCTGCTTAATTTTGATGTACACCATATGCCTCCTGTTCACATCTTTTTGTAAATTGATTTTATTGAAGGAATGACTAGGTTTGAGGTATACGTGATAGAAAATGTACATCTTTATATAATACAGTAAATTTGCCACTATTTTCTTTTCTCCTTTCCAGCCATTTTAGTTTTTTATAATCCCTTTGTTGTCTTTACTTGAAAGAACCTGCATCCACCACTTCACATTTCCGGTTAGTGATTTCACTCCTGTCTGTTTTGCCCTTTTCCCTCTTGTTCCCATTCTCTTTTTTCCCTTTTCTTTTTCCCTCTCTGTTTTTCCTGGTTTGTGCTTAACTTTTCAGTCCACAACATTTTTTTGCATCTGTGTTCCAATTATAGTCAACATTTTTTGGTGTTGATTTTGGACAAGACTTTAAGTATTACAGGAAAATATAAATACAGACATGATCCATGCCCTGACCCAAATAAATTCATAATTTGATTTAATATAATGCCAACTACAAAACTATGTCTTTTTAATCCATTAATTCAATGAGTAAAAGATATTTGAGGCAAAATATGGGGGCATTGGGTGTGCACTGGAGAATAAAGTGGATCTACCTTGCTCTCATACCTTGCTTATAGTCATGGATGCTAGTAATTGAAAGATGCAACATCTATTTGATAAAAGATTTTTAGGAATAAAGCAACATTAAAAGTTCATGTTCATATCATTTCGAGGTGTGCCTTGAAATTATAAATATTTTACTGTGGAAGAAAGGTATATTTTCAGCTTGGTGTCCCCAAGCTCTATCATATATGAAATGGTTAAGAAAATACTTCCAGGCATGCATTGGTTGTTTAGCTGTTAAGTTCACTGCCTCGGTCCACATACATCCCAATGATCCAGCTTCATGACCTGTAGCTGGGGGAAACAGCTAAGATGATTAACTAAAAAAAATAAATAAGTGCTTCTTCTTCCTCTCTCTTACTGCCTGTCTGCCTCTGCTAGCCTTCATTTCTATCTGCAACTTTTCTTAAAAAATAATAGAAAGAAGAAAATGCTCTCCATGTGAAGCAGATTAAGGGAGCAGGCAGCGGGAGCAAAAGCCAAGTAGGGCAAGTTGAGTCCCACCCCACTCATGACAGCCCACAGCATAGCTCCAGAGAACAGTCTATACCTCATAGGTTGCCACCTCCTCTAGTTCAAGGGAGCTGAATTTTTATGCTGAGTTTCCCTTCTGTTAGTCATTAGCTAAGGGTTGATTCCCAGGTATGTCAAGATGTGGGTGCAAGCAATGTTGCTCCATCAGTCTGAGGGTGCTGCTGAGTGCAGACTTAGCAGGCCAAACTGTATCAAAACCATAGGAGACGGCAGCCGGAGTATCTCCTACAATGTCATCTCTTACCAAGTACCGAGGTGATCATCGCCATTATATAATGTGTACATACATATATTCAATTGTGTGGGTATAGGTGCATTTCAAATGGAGTTTTCAGTGAAATATGAACATAGAAAAAGTAAAAGCAGTATGAAGAACCAACTTCTTCAGAATTGTTGCTTCTGCTCAGGAGTTGCTATAAAGATTTAAGTACATGCCATTTCAACCTTTCTTCTTTTCAGTGTATGCCATTCAGTTTACAAGACTTGGACTTTTTGGAAGAAAGTGGTCTCATATTCCTATTTATATTTATTTATGATGTTTCTTGACATTCAGTAAGGCTGGGCTGGATTTGCCCTGCCTTCTGGGCTCTTTGTACCTCTCGCCCTTCAAGAAAATGCCTGGTCTACTACTTGGGAATAGTGATGATCTCATGCACCATTTGTATTGTTATCACTAATAGTTTTCTCATTGTTACTCCTTTTTCATTATATTTGCAGTTGCTTAGAAAGTGAGTGTCAAATGCCTGTGTTATGATTATAGGCCGCCATGCACCACACATTACTCCTAGGAAGGAGTGGGATATGTGCATATTGACAGCCCTGTGTATGAGGATTCACAGACCATTTCCTTGTTGTGTCACAATCTGACAACTTCTGTTAAATATTGACATGGTTGCATTCGTTTTAATGTGACTTGATGTTGATTTAGCAAAAATAGGTCTAATTTAGGTGTCAGAAATTCACAAAAACTTTCCCCGATGGCAGCCAGTAATTTGTTCTCCAACTCTATACTTTTTTTTTTCCTAATTTCATGTAAATGTAATAATACACTCTGTGGCCTTTGAGATTAACTAGCTCTTGTTAACTCCACATAATTATCTGAGATCCACTCAAATTATGTGTGTATCACTAGTTTGTTCGTTGTTATTACTAAATGCTATTCTGTGGTGTGGTTGTACTGCAGTTTGTTTATCCCGCCCTAGGTCCTTTCTACTTTTTGACTATTAAGAAGAAGGCATTTATGACATAATGAGCATAAATTTTCATTGATCTGAGATTTATGCCCAGGAGTATGATGACTGGGTTGTATGTTAGTGTAGCTGTGGATTATCTTTTTAAATACAAAAGTGTGACCATACTGATTAATTTTTAAACATTGACTAGAAGGTTTATACTTAGCCCAAAATGTTTTGTATTTTTTCTAGAAAAAATGAACATAGCAATAAGATAATGATGATTTTATAAAATAAATACTTGTCCATAAGCAATTGATGCTACAGGAATTATTTTAATTTTCATTCTATATGTCTAGTCCTTATTCTACCCTATAATTTTTTCGTCAGCTATGACTCCCAGTGAATTCACTTAGAATGGCAGCTCTTTTGCAGTAGAAAACACAATGCTCTTATACCAGATTGTCATTATTCCACTTAAATTTGCTCTTTTAATGCAGCTTCTCATTTCCATACAATGAATCTGGGTATATTCTAAAGGTAGCCGGTATATATTTTCTTCCTTTCAAAAGACACCTAGTTTTCAGTTTTCTATGTCTGTTTTTTTTACAAATGTAGTTTTATTTTATTTTTTATGTCTTTAAAATTAATTTTATTGAGGACAGACATAGTTTTAAAAGTCTGTAAAAATTGGCAGTCCCTCATATTCATATTCATATTGCCACCTTATGGTTATTGTCTTGAGTTGCTTTCAAACCTTAAAACATTGTAGAAATAAAGTGTCATTGTTTGATCACATATCCCAAGAACATGAGCTTCAGTGGGGTAACTCCAAGCCCCTTCTGGCCAATGTCTTGAGTCAGCTTAATGAAATAAGTTCGTGGTATGTGATTCAGTGATGATTTCAGGCACTGTCACACTGTCTTCTGGCAATCTCGTTATATAGTAAGTCCAGTGACTAAAGCATGGGGAAGATAATGCCAAATGGGTCGCAACCAGTGATGTAATTTGCAGTTCACTTCTTTTCAGCTAAATAGCACACAGCGTATATGGCTATCCTACACTTCTTGTAAGTCACAATATATTCAGACCTGGAAGAGAAAATTAAACGGAAGAGAGAACTTCACAAATTAATTGAGTGGCATTTTAGATGTGGTATAGCCAAGCTCTTGAAAGCATATGTGTCAACATTGGAAGTCCACAATTCCAGGCCTCAGTCATTCCTAGACAGCTCTATTGGCCTTGAGGTTTATGATTTATGACTTGCCATTTATGAAGTATTTATAACATTTCCGTAGAGATGATTCTGATCAGTGTCACGGTGAAAGGACAAGGGCGTAAACAAGTTGGCCAAGGTCAAAAGGAAGTTGACTTTGAAGTCAGCATTAAATGTCTGGCTCTGGCTTCCATCTTCTTAGTCAGAATTAAACTTGAGTGATCATGCTCAGTTTTCTCAAGAAAGTCCTGTTTAAATGATCTCAATGCAAATATAATCACCCATAGCTTAATGATGTCAATAACAGACCATGTATGACAGTGGTCGCAAAAGGATATACCATATGGCTAGGTCTGTAGTAGACTCTACCATATCTAGGTTTGCTTTATTACATTCTGTGATGTTCGCACAGTGACAAAAGTCCCTAACAATGCATTTCTCAGAGCATATCTCCATCGTTAAGTGACACATGGCTCTATTAATAGGGCCTCTTTCACTCTGAGAAATTTCCCAGTTTCAGAAAAAATTCTGTTTACCCCACTGGTTAACTGCATTCACTTATTTTTCTGATTCATTAGTTTTTAATTAAAAAATTAAATGGGTAAAATTCATCTTGCCCTTTAAGTCTTTATACTGATATAAAAATTCATTGAATGACTGATATTTTCTGTTTGTCACTACTAGAATTTCACTCCTAGTTATACACCCAAGGGAATCAGTGACTATATCCACACACTGGCTTGCGTATACTTTCTTTGCAGTGTTTGTTACTAATAATAATCCCCAAACATTTGGATTAAACTCAGCAAATATCAGTCAGAGAGGTCTTTGGTATATTTAAGATGTAATACTACATAATGACAGCAACAGCAAAAAATCCATTGACACACTAAACTATATATATTTATATATCTATATATATGATGGCATGATCTGGGAGGCAGTGCATGAATGGATACATGTATAAAAATTCACATAGTTTTTTACACTTCGGATCTGGACATGATATTAAGATCAAAAGTAGAAAATATGTTGGAACCATATCTATTAAATTTTCCTATTAAGTTTCTATAACATAGCTATTGTTGGCATATTCAGAGAAGTAACTCAAGCTCCGATTGAAAGACCCTAACTTATTTTGATTAAGAGGCAGTGTATCTCTCCCTTCCCTCCCTTCACCACATCACTTGCTGAGTTCTGACATCTCTCACTAAAGTTCTGTGGTCTTGGGTGAAAATGCTGAGTAAATTAGAACCCACTGTGACATGAAGATGGAGCAGAGCCAAGATGATGTTTGAAGTTTTGGTCAGTGGGTCCTGGAGACCTGAGAGGTTTAGGCTGAGGGAAAGCATCAGACCAAGATCGGAGCTGAGCACGCAGGCATTTATTTTTTCATTTTTCCCACTCCCCAAACTCCTGGCTAAGGAAGGGAGAAGAGGAGGGAGGGAATTTAACATTGGAAGTGCACCAACTGGCCCTTTTTGAAATTTGCCACAGAATAATAATATAATTACAAACAGGCAAGCCCTGTTTTCATGGCAACAAAAACACACTTGAAGGCAAAAGGGTGGTGGGAGTGAGGAAAGGCATATGGTTGATTAAAACAAATTTCCTTTTTTTCCACCAAAACATTTAAATGACTTTAGAGCCATGGGTCATAGTCAAAGGTGCCAGTAAATCCCCTTTTATTCCACCTCTCATATCTGCTTTGATTACTATTTTGTATCAAGATTTGTTATTAGCGTTGAAGGATTTAGACCATTGATTCTCAATCTGGGGTCATTTTTGACCCCAAAAGCACCTTTGAAATTTCTGAAGACATTTTTGGTTATCACAGCGCAGGGGTGGGGGCTACTAGTATCCAGTGGGTAAAAGTCAGGGGTGCTGACTGCATCCTACAGTGCCCAGGATGGCACTCAGCCATAGGTAAGTACCCAATCCCAAAGCCAATAATGTTGAGATTGAGAAACCGGGGTTTAAATTAAACCCCACATTTAGAATTAAAGGTAAAGGTAGAGTGTGTTCCCAGTCATGGAACTAGTGTCTTAGGGATCTCTTCATTTTATAATTCCATAAGTGATATAGGAACTGCCATCAAAGGTTTTGGGTAAATCTGAACTTCATTGTATGTCTCAGTGACTTTGTGGGACATTACAGCAATAGAACCACAGAATCAATATGTCCTTGCTACTTTAATTCAAGAGATATCAAAACAAATTGGGATAGAACAAGTTATTATTGCACAACAGTAAAATAGAATCTTCTCTAGGAGAGAGGCGATGATAAATGAAAAGACCCTTGGGTGAGTCATCAGGAAACCAGGGTCTCTGTCACGAATTGTCATGGAGCTCTGGTTTTGTAGCATTGGGTGGCTTGGAGCCTGTTTCTGAATTTTGCTTTCCTAATTCATGAAATCAAGAGGCCAAAGTAGGTTACTGCAAAAATCTCTTTTAATACCCATATTCAATAATTTGATGGGAATAAATATGTTGTACACTAAAAAATGATGCATTAGTTTGGGAATATGTCAGACAACTAAAGGAATATACATATTATTATCCAAGATACTCCTCTTTTTAAAAGTTCTCTTATTATGCCTGTCACACAAAGTCCCTTTGTCTCTGTAATATCAAGATGTGTCTTTCTAGCTTGTCAGTTTAACAGTTTGGCAAAATGTGTTGCAGGTAAAGAAAAAATAACCACACAGGGATGTTTAACATTTATTCCTAATGTTAACTTTTAAACTCTGCTTAGAAAAATAATTCTGTTCAGAAATATCATCTGTCTGCCTTCCTTTTGTATTGCTTTTGGCTCTTCCAGAACTCAAAAATGTCAATTTGTTATTCATGTTTGCCTTCACTAATCCTTCCAAAAGAATGTGAAAAGGCCCACACTCCTTTATATTAGGAAGTAACTGAGATTAAAATGTATTAAGTCTGAGCTCCTTTCTCTTGCTTTGTACTGATGTAATGAGTGTTATCACAGCATTTATGAAAGCGATGGGGTTTTTCGTTTTAAACTATCATTTCTTTGCATGAGCATTCAGTAGGGGCATTGATACAGTTAGGCTTGGCAACTTTTCACAATTTAAATGCCAAGAACCTGTGGTGTCCTTCTGAAATATTGGACAAAGTGGTGGGTAGGGAGGGATAGAGAGACAGAAGTGTGGGTTGAGTCAGTGTCTTGAGGGGGTCAGGACAGGAGAAGATAGATAGAGTGAGGCTGTTGAATCAGTGGGAGAGCATATTATGGTGAGAACAGCCAACTCAAGTGCTAACAAGATGGAAGCAGGATTGTTTGTGTGAATATCTTCTATGTAAGACATAGAAGTGACTTTGTGGGACATTACGGCAATAGAACCTTTATATGGAAGATCCTACAGGCCTCTCAACAGAAGGACTGTGGTTTTAATTCTTTTCCAGTGTGACATAGAATCTGCTGATCTATCCATACCCTTCATGAGGTTGAGACACTGCAGCACAGGGCAAAGCTAACCAGTGGGCAGAGGCTGAATGCATACTGCATTAGGCTTCATTCTGGCCCCCAAGCTGGTGTGTGTGAGAGTGAACACGTTACAGCATTATTAGCTATAACTTGGGAAGATTCTATAACCCAACGCCAAGAGGATGCTAGAACCAAAATCTCTCAAGGGTTTGGGCCAGTGTTCCCTTCTCAGAGATGGGATGAGAAGACTCCCTCCCAGCAGTCTGAAGCCTGTTGTTTTTTTCTGGCAGTTGCAGTTTCTGAAAGGGAAGTGCATTCTTATGTGAGTGCCTCATGTCTGCTGCTCTCTAGTGACCTTACAGCCCTCAGATCCATTCCGAATAACCAGAAAGGATGCCCTTCAAGGGCAGTGTAGTGCTGCATGAGTACCGGTTCCGGTTCCGTGTGAAGGACCGGCTTCTCAGATCTGGAATGATAGTGGGCAGTCGAGCAGGCAATCAGCAGTCCAAGATGGAAGGAGCAGGCACTTACCCAGATTCTTTTGACTGGTTTACTCAGAGAAATACTTGTGATGCCAAGTCCATTTTGATTTTAAATCTTAGAATCAGACTTCAGATTTCTATTCAGAAAAAGCAGTTAAAAAGTGAAAAGAAACCAATCAGCTCCCCATAGAGTCTTTTCCTGCCCACCACCAACTTAACCAAAGTCTCTCCTTTTAGCATTCCCTTCATCCCAGTCAACTGATTGTCTAGATGGAATCGCCTTTTGTTTTTTGGATCTGGCATGAACTGGACTTTATCATTAGGCCTAAGAGGAACAAAGAGGGAAGAGTATCTTCTTTGTACTAGATCATTTCTCTTTTTACAAGCTATGTCTTCCTTCACTTCGAACATTATATATGACACATGCCTATTTGAATGCGTTGCTTACACCTTCTAAATTTATTATTCAAAATTCTAATTGTTTTAGAGGAGGAAGTTTAGCAGAATGAATTTTTGGTGACTACTTGGTGGTCATTTTCTCTGCATCATCACATTCTCCATTTTCCAGTCATAAAAAAGAAAGAAAACAAATAAAAGACATCAAACAAGCACACATCTGTTATTCCTCCCTCAAGCTTTGAGATTGTCCTTAAGGCTTATGTGCTCACTTAGAGCTCCTCTCTGAGCTCACCCATGATACAGACTAGTTTAGAAGCCTCAGCCTTGCCTGAGTGATCACTCTGGGCTCCTGCTTCGGAGCAGTCAGCCTTGCCAACCAAGGCTCCTTCTCCACGTGATCCCTCTTGTCTTTTCATCTCTCTGACCCCTGTGTTTGACCTCCCCTTTCCCTTTCCTTAGTATGGACATTTGTCAAATCTCCCTCCCTCCTGTCCTATGTATTACATGTTATCTGTGTCCTAGGAATATTGTCTGAATTCATGCTCCCAACCTGGTAGTTGCTGGTGTCACATGTGGCTACTGAACCCTTGGAAAATGGCTTGTGTGATTGAGGAACTGAACTTTAGATTTTGCTTTCTCAAATTTAAATTTAGAGATGATACTCAGTTCAGTTATTGGGAAACTTTGAAGGCAGGAACTTCCTTCCTTCCCTCCCTCCCTTCCTTCCTTCCTTCTCCTTTCTCTCCCTCCCTCCTTCTTTCCTACCCCTTCCTATCTCCCTCCCTCTCTCCCTCACCTTCCCTGCACCCCTCTCTCCCTCTTTCCCTCCCTAATTCCTCCCTCTCTTACCTTGCTTGCCTCCCTCCCTTCTTCCCAGTCCTGTACTAACATGACTCTCACTACTTCCTACAAATGGAGAACTTAACATCTTTATTCATTGTTGAACCGTCTTTCTAGATTCATCTAGACCAACGTTTCTCCATGTCAGCATTGTTGACATTTGAGAGCTAGCCAAATCTTTGTTGTGGGGCTGTCCTATGCACTGTAGAACATTCTGACCTCTATACCTGTAGCATCCTTGCATTGTGACAATCGAGAATATCTCTAGACATTGTCAAATGTGTCCCCAACAACTGAAAACCAATGAAAGCGATACTGACCAACAGTGGGAAGCAAGAAGTGGACACAGGTTGTAAAGTAGGACAGGTGGTTTTGAAAGTAAATAAATTTCGCTTCACAATGAGATGAATTGGTAGGTTGTTTTAGCAGTGAGATTACTTTAACTGTTCCAACAAATTACAGAGGAGATAATTTTCTTTTCGTTTTCTTATAGAAAGTAGTTATTTTTAGAAGGCTTTTTTATACTAAGTTTTTTGTTATAAAGAACTAAATGATACTATAGAGACATGGTATCCTCAGAACTTTCATCTTCATTCTATATTAAAGATCACTGGTTTGGCCATTTTTTGCCCATGTAAGAGCAATAAACTTGTTTAGTGGAGCTCTGGAATGTACCCAATACCAGAGGGGAGAGTGGCCTAGTTAAAGGTGGGCAAAATGCAATTTTAACCTTTAGACATTTCAGTTAGACAAGGCAAACATTGCCTTTAAGCCAAGTGTCTATCAATTTATTTTTTATCTGTCTTAGCTAAGTTTCTAAGAATTAAAGGAGCTGTGCTTTTATATCCTGGCATTTTAGTCTTTATAAGAAATAGAGAGCCTTCGGAAACAAGCCTGCCATTCAGGTTTTACGAGGCAGACTTGATGCCCACAGGATTTTGATCAAAACTGCAACTTCAGACTAAAATTATTTAGGCATAGGCTAAAAAAGAGAACTACTGTGAACTTCTAACTAGATTATGATCCCTGGAAAATTAACCTATTTTCAGTTTTCTTAGGTCTATATGAATTTCCATTAACTTTATTTTTTTAAAGGAAAGATACATGCAGGAATAAAGGTGAGTAGGCAGGCAGGCAGGAAGAGAGAGGAGGAAGAAGCATTTTTATTTATTTTTATTTTGCTTGTTCATGTTCATTCTTTAAACCAGCCCTCGTTCTTGAATGGGGACCTTGGGATGTATGTGCCTATATGCCTGGGGGGACTAAACCACTAGGCCACCAGAGCATGCTGAGTTTCCATTAACTTTAAATATTTATAATAAAAAATCAAATAATACAGCTATACATATATATGTCTATATTTATGTATATGACTGTATTGCTTGTCTTACATATAACATCTATTTGTTTCCTTGTCCTATATATTTCAGTTTTTTATTGACACTGCAGCATATTATCAGAAACATAGCAGCTTATGGCAACAGAAAATCTCCCAGCTCCATAGGTCAGAAGTCCAAGTTGGCTTGGCTGACTGCTCCTCTCAGGGCTCACAAGGCTGAAATGAAGGTGTCAGCCACCTGTGCTCTCTTCAGGAGGCAGTGGGGAAAATCTCCTTCCAAGCTCATTAGGTTGCTGGCCGGTTCGATGCCTGGCGGCTGTAGGACCAGGCCCCTGTTCCCTTGCTTCAGTCAGTTGGAGTGCTCTGTGCTCCTAGCAGATGCTTGCATTCTTCTTCATGCTCTCCATGGCCCCTCCTGGAGCTGTCTCTTGTGTCTTTCCTCATCTCTCTGACTCTTCTGCTTTCCTCCTCTGCTTTTAAGGGCTCATGTGATTCCACTGGGTCCACACAGATGTTCCAGGGAAAGCTCTCTAACTTAAGATCAACTGACTTGCAACCTTAATTCTATCAGCACAATGTTTCCATTGCAGTACCCGGGTGAGTTCCAGGAAATACACAGGAGAAGGGAGCTTGGAGGAAGGGTACTTTGCAGTGTTGTCTACCACAGAGCAGTGTGTAACCAAAAATCTTTCCAACCCTTTCACCAATCACTCTCCCAGCAAAGAGATAGGCACTGTTATTACCAATTTCTCATTATCCTCCCAGAGTTTCTTGATGCAGATGGAGTATAAATATATACATTCTACTTTACTCCCTTCTTTTACAAAGCATAGCCTTGTAGCCTTAGTGCTCCTCAGCTTGTTCTGTAGAGATGACTGTCGTGGAAAACTTTCCATACTGGTTTGCATAGAACTTCTTCCTCTTTCTTATTTTTACAGTTTAGCATATTCTACTGTATGGAGGTGCCATCATTTATTTGACCAGGTCACTAGTAGTGGGCCGTAAGGTGGTTTCCTGCCTTTTACTACAGCAAATGATATTGAAACAAATGCACTGTTTCATATATGGACAGAGGTATTGATAGAATAAATTTCCAGAAGGGAAATTTAAAGTTTTAGTAGACATTACCAAATTACTCTCAATAAAGGATGAGCCTGTTCGTCATCCTTGCCCTGGCAGTGCTTGAACGGTGGTTTCCAAAGCCTTAGCAGCGCACAGTATTGAAATACTTGGATTTTCTCCAATCCGATGGTTGAAAAGTGTTGTTTCCTTTTTGATGTCTTGCTGCAATATGAAATTTCTACTTTATGACCACAAACATTTTTTTCCTAACAGTGTAATGCTATGAAAGTTTATTTTCATCCAATAGAATATTATTCAGCCATTAAAAAAAGGAAGAAAGTACTGATCTAGGCTACAGCATGGATGAACCTTGGAAACATACTATGTGAAAGAATGCAGTCACAAAGGACCATGTATTGTCTGATTCCATTTTTATTGGAAGAACAGAATCGGCAAATCCATAAAGACAAAAGTACATTAGTAGTTGTCTAAGGCTGGAGTGGGGAGTGAGAATTGGCAACTAATGGATATGTTTTTTTGTTGGAGGGATGAAAATGGTCTGGAATTAGGTAGTGGTGATGGTTGTACATCATTGTAAATCTATGGACAACTACTGAATTGTGCTTTGAAAGGGTAAATATTGCAGTATACAAATTATATCTTTGGGAAAAAACAGATCTAGTCCTTGCTGTGTGTGACATGGGTATGTGAATTGCTGAAATGGTTTGAACCGCAAATATCTGCAAAATGAAGAAGTGCTCCCCACCAGTGGTATTGAAAGTATGAAAGTTGATGTTTGTGGAGGCCTTATTAACATGGTCTGCCCTCAATTAATGTCCCCTGCATTGTGCTCTTTACTCCCTACCCAGATCCCAGAGAGGGGCCCCCTAAGGACACTAGGACTGAGATCCACAGAGAAACTAAAGGCAGAAGACTGCCCAGTCACCATTCCCAGATTCGACTCCTTGTATCTAATCTAGGGAAAGTAGAATCTATGGAGAAGAGTTGAGAGTAACTCTCAAGAAAGGACAAGTTCATCAGAAGTCCAATATATGAAATCTTCTGCAGCCATAGCAGGGCTAGCATGATGTGTTTTTCTTTTTCTTAATGTTTGCTTTCTCTCTTCTTTTTAACCACTCAGTTATAAAGTCCTATCTGAGACAAATCATTTAAGAGAAATTCTGAAAACTCAAAATATAAGTTTCTCTTAAAGAAATTGAGATGTAGTTCTTTTGTGAAGGGAAATGATTAACTTGATTGATTTAGGGGGATTCTGTCTCAGTGTGGAAGAAAGCAGATAATGTACATTGTCAAACGATTTTCATGACATTGATTTACTTAGCAAACATTTATTGAATGTCTACTTTGTTCAAAGCATTGTGGTGGGCACTCTTGGGAAATAAAAAATTAGACACAGTTCTTGAACAGAAGAAGGGAAGCCTACATATTTTGGAGAGGCTGTGACTAATTTAAGCCTGATTATAGTTCTGGAAGATGATAAATATATAATTATTTTCCCAACTTGATTTTGAAACTTCACTTCTTTATTTCCAAATCATATACCTATTTTTTTTCTGTTCAAATGCCACATAATGATGACAGAGTAAAATGTACACAAGCTTTGCTTTAGGAAAACAACTTCATTTTTAGCCCAAGTTATTTTAGGGCAAGCATATCAATAATAATCTATGTTCTATGTCTTTAATACTGTTTACCTATCTGTTCAGTTCATTTTCCTTTATGTTAGGATTTTATTAGGAATGCTTTATTTTCCAGATAATTATATATCTTCTGAACAATTATCTTTTCTCTTTTATTTATAATCATGGTGAGATACATTTAGAGTGATTTTCTATATTGAACATTACTGATATTTACTGAATGTCTATTGTTTATTCATATTTTCTGGATTTTTATGCCAAATTTTTATATTAATGGCATTGAACTTGTTAAATAATTTATCATGAAGGATAAAGACTTAGATTCAGATCAGCTTAACTTACACATGTACATTTTTGGGCTACTCCATATTTCTTCTCTCATCAAAACTTCATAATTTCTTTAAGATATTTCATAAATTGGGAATTTAAATATAATCTGGCAACTGTCACTGAAATAGCTTTTGTATTTCACATATATGTAAATTCATATATTGAAAATATGAATGTTGAGGTTAATATATTTAATATGTTTTTAAAATATGGGTCTATGTACTTTACATACACATGCAATTAATTTAAGCAAAAAGTAAATAGTTCTATGAAAAAAATCTATCTTTTCCACAAGGATTATATTTCTGCAAGATCTTTGTTCTATATTTATTTGGCTAGAATAATGTTAGCCATTTTAAAAATAAGCGTATTTCCCCCCCCCACCAATGTTGACATCTTCAGCGTCTACATAAAGTCAGTTTTAAAAATAACTGTTCTCTTTTATGCATCTTTCTCTTCACCTAGGGGCTTCCATGGCAACAATCCATACCAGCAAAAATAGTTGGAATTATTACATGAGGTCCTTTAAAGCTGTAGCAAGAATATATTAATAACAGTAGGAAGCACATAATTCTGTTTTCAGCAATAGGAAGCCCTATGGTAAACTTATACATTGATGAAAATAATATTCTGTAGCCAATTTATAGAGATGGAGATGGAGAGGTTCTTAACTGAAGGCAGATTCAGGTATTTGGGGTATGCGCTATGGCCTGTGATGATCATCTCATGGAAATTTCCATTCAATGAGCTGCTTTGACCACATGAGTCAATAAACATTTACCGAGTGTCTATTGCATAGAAGACAGTTATTTAGGACTTGTACAAAGAGTAACTCTACTTTCTAAAACAAAGAGCCATTTTATTTATAAAGATACTGATATTGAATATTTACAATCTACGTGATCTCAGAGAATTCCTATTGTCATTTTGCCAATCATTTTTCCTTTGTGTCTCTGAAAGACAGAACAATTGAATGTTCTCTCCTACTTGAAAACTTCTTGAATTTTAAGGCAGGAAAACATTATTAGAGGAAATAAGAGGAGATGCTGATTTCTAGTCCTGGAGATCTTTAGAAAAAATCTGGAGAATGATTTAACTTGGAGGGCTTAGATGGTGCTTCCCGACATATAGAAATGCAGTTAGTGACCCCTCCTCATGTACTCCAATGACAGAAGCTAGTGGATTGGAGTGAGGTCCAGGAATAGACAGGATGGCATAGGATCCAGGGGACGTGCAGAGGAGAAAGGGAACTCCTTTTGAGACAAGGGGTGAAGAAAAAGAGGGAGCTAAGGATGTAAGAAAAGTTGTAAATGATTTCAGTCTTATCAGAAAAGGTGGGTTCATCCAAGAGTGAAGTGGATGGAGTTAGATTTGTAATCTCAGGCAGAGCAGAAATATTTGTAGCATCTGCTACTAAGCCACTAGTGAGAAATCTTGATGGAAAGCAACCTGCAATATATGCAGAGATTTATAAATAATCCTAATTGACTAGTTTGGGATCTTCTCCAATATCACTCAAAAACTGATGAACAGGAATGAAAATAATCTTTCATTAGGAGAAAAGTCAGTCAGCATCAGAGATTGTCAAGGGATGAATTCATGAAGGTTCAAGTCAGAGGAATTCTAGTGTGAAAATAAGGGCAAACCTAAAATTGACCGTTGGTACTCTTAGAGCTGGGTTAAGATGTCATTCATCAGTTATAAGGTGGTGTATTAGTTTCCTATCACTTCTGTAGCAAATTACCACAAATGTAGTAGATGAAATACAAAATAATATTTTATCTTATAATTCTGGAGATCAGAAATCTAAAATGAGTTTTGCTGAACTATAATCATGGCATCCACAGGACTGGTTCCTTTGAAGTGTTCAAAGGAGAATCTGTTTCTTGCCTCTTCCTGTTTCTAAATGCTGCTGACATTCCTTGGCTCCTGGCTGCATCACTCCCATCTCTGCTTTTATCCTCATATCACCTTATCTGATTTTGATCTTCCTGCCAACCCCTTATAAGGACCTTCATGATTACATTGTGCCTGTGAGAATGAATGGGAACATCTCATCTCAAAATCCTCAGTCACATCTGTAAGCCCCTTTTACCATAGAGGGTAACATTCACAGGTTCCAGAGACTAGAATACCTTGTGGGGGGTGGGGGGAGCATTGTTTATCTGACTACAGTTGGTGTCCACTGAGAAAGCAAAGAGGGGTTAAGGAAGCAGATGTCACAATGGGGAAGGAGATACAGCAGGAACTAGGACTTGAAAGAGTTGAAAGGTAGGAGGTTGTGGTTTATTGCACACTATCACAGTTTGAGATCTTAGTAGCAATAAATGATCAAGTGTATTGTAGTACTTTCTCTGAGGGAAAGTGCCAAAGAATAAACTTCTTAGTGCCCTAGAGGACAAGGTTGTGTGTCAGATCTATGTATCAGAAAGGGCTGTAGTAGGGTGGCTAAAGCCATAAAGGATGAGGGTCACTGCAAGGGAAGATTATGATGCCATTGTCTTAAAGGAGAGGCATAAGCATATGGCAAAAGACTTTAAAATGAGGGATATTATTTCACATTAATGATGGGGCAGGAACCTA
>RJWH01009137.1:0-24760 GCA_004363575.1 Solenodon paradoxus | reverse complement strand
GTACCCCTCCCCTGCTCGCCGGCACCAGTTGCATTTCCGTGGCGTTGGTGACTATAGCCCTGCTTTCAGGAGTCCGCTGTCTGGCTAGACTGGCGGGCTTCCCTGAGTTCTGTGGCGTGAACACCCCGGGACAGGTGTGCGAGGCCCGCGTCAGTGACGCGTCAGCGATTTGCCTGTAACCCAGGTGTCCTGATGAGGCTCCACCCGGCTGCTCACGTGCTCCCTGGAGACGCCCGGGCCGCCCCTACTGTTTCTCCCTCCACGGGGCCAACTGACGAGTGTTGCTTCTCTCCCAGGGTCACCTGTCTGTGCGCCCAGTTTGAGGCGGTGCTGCAGCATGGCTTGAAGAGGAGCCGGGGATTGGCGCTCACAGCAGCCGCCATCAAGCAGGCCGCGGGCTTCTCCAGCAAAGCAGAAACAGGTACCGCCGGGCCTGACCGCGGGAGGATGTGGTCTGCACATTCGTATCTATTCCTACTCGAGAGCAAGCAGACTGTGTGGGACCGCGGGGTGCGTGGTGGCCACAAGTCCACGTGTAAGGGGGTCTCTTGTCGTCTCAGATGGTGTTGTGTGGCATCTCAGCCTTTGTGCAGATTTCCCAGAGTCACATGCTGCCTTCTCTGAGGCCTCGGGGTCCCACAACCCGAGTGCATGTTTCACCAGCGTGGCGTGGCAATTGTCGGGAAACGAATCATCCATTTTAATTTTCATGCACGGGGACAGCATGACATTTCGTAATTAAATCTGTCTTCAGCAGCAGAAATCCCGCAGGGCTCAGAGCTCAGAGCTCACAGCCCTCCGTTTCCCACGTGCCGTGCTGCTGTGTCTCCGAGTGACAGGGCCAGTACCGGCAACAAAGCCGTGGGCACTTAGACTCTGCGTCACTCGGCTCATTCGCTTCTCACCGCAGACCTGAGTGGCCGGGACTTTCTTTTCTCTCTGTGGCTAAGGAAGCTGCTCAGGTGACTGCCTATGGAGGGGACCCCTGTCTCGTCCCCCACCCCTGAAAGCACAGCTTCTTTCAGACCCTGCGGTGACTGCCGCCCCACTTCCCGATCTTTCTTGCTACGGGGGTCGTGTCAGTGTACTGCTGAGGAAAGGTGCCATGTTTGCTAGTTCCCCACCTCTCACAGCTGAAATCAGCCTGCGCCGCGTTTGACGGAGGGACCCGTGCTGTGGAACCTGTGTTGGGAAGCCCTCCTGTGTTGGGGGACCACCCTTCTCTCCTCCGTGCTTCCAGCATCTTTGATTCGTGTTCATCCAGCCGGTTGAGAATTTCCAGAAATCAGTGACAGTAGTCGGGGCAGCTGCAAGGATTCCGTCTTGTTGACTTTTCCTCGTACTCCTGGTCCAGTCCTTAAAAGTCAGGGACACGGACCTGGTTCAGAAGGGCCAGCTTTGAGGACCTTGGTCCTTATAGAAACCGCCTGGGCCATCAGACTCGGTGTGCTGTGGCTTTTCTTACCCAGGATGCTTCCATGGTCTCTGTGTGGGTTTGACTTAGGATGAGCTATTCAGGGCCATAGCTTTCCTCAGGCCCTGCCTCGGCTGGCTGGACCCCATATTGCTAGTTTCCATCTTACCCATCTCCGTGGCAGGGGCTATGAAACAGGTGTGGAATAGAGCTCGAGGCTTGGGGTCTGCTTGCATGCGGCCAGCAGGACAGCCTGCCCTGGGAGTCAGACTGCCAGGGCCAGTCTGCTGCAACGCTGGCAGCGTTCCCTTCCAAGCAAGTTTCCATCTCTAAAGGCGAGCAGCATTCCTGGGGGTTCAGTGAGGGCCCGGGGCAGCATCTGTTTCAGTTCACAGTGCCTGATGTTAACCCATCACTGCCCCTCTGCTTCCAACTTCTTTCTCCCCCGAGGCGCTGATCTTTGGGCCTTGCAGAATGGCTCTTTCTGTCCCCTTCCAGACTAGAATTCTTGGCTTTGGTTACTTGGCTCCAGGAGATAAGCAGAGAAGCTGCAACACGTTTGCCAAGTGTCTGCAGCTTCACCTTCTCAGGGCTTCCCCGTATCTCAGTGTGAATTCTACACCCATGCCTGGTAGGGGCTGGCAGTAGAGCAAGGTCTGCCTTTGCTTCTGCTGAGCAGGATGTGCAGGGTGGCCTCCCAGCCAGCTCAGAGCAGGGCATGGGCCAAACGAGCTGGACCCTTGAGTGGTGGCCGAGGACTTTTGTCTCATTGTCAGCAGTGTTAATTAGCCCTGCTCTGCATTCAGGAATGTCCTTGCTGACAGTACCTTTCCTTTAAAGGACATTTGACTAGAGCCCTCACTGAGGGATGGGGTGGGTTTTCAGCTGCTAAGAGGGGGGAAGGTCAAGTCATTGGTTTCTTGCGACTGCTCTTAAAGTCACTGGAATGACCCTTTCAGGCAGAGTGAAGAAAATGCAGTCTGACGAGAAGGATGGGGGGAGGTGAGCATTTCTGCTCCCGTGTCCCTGCTGGCTGCTGGGCTCAGACCTTCGTGCAGGTTAGCAGTCAGGGTCAGGCTCTAGGCTTGGGCAGGAGTGTCCAAATCCCCGCTAGGTGACTTGTCATGCATGGGCATTCTGGGATACCACGTGGGGTTAACGATAGGACCTGCCTCGCAGGGTCGGTGGGCTCGAGGAGAAGAGCCAGAGCCAGGTGCGTCCAGAGCTGCTGCGGCAGGTGCTGGAGGGTCACACGTAACTCTTCCAGGGGAGGGACGGTGTTCTGACTTTTCGGATGATAACACTTGGGCTCAAATAAGTTAATAAGTTGCCCAAGTTCCCAGAGCTGGTAAAGGGCAGAAGCGAGGCTCCCAGCTCAGGTCAGACTGAGCTCCAGATTCCTGGAGCTTCACAGACCCCTCCTGTGGCCTCAGGCCTGACCCCCGGGGTCCTCTGTAGAGGGTTCTAGCCCAGTTGCTGATTGAAGGTGACAGGAGAGAACAAACTGGTGAATTCATCCTCAGTCTGTTGCATTAGCTCTGTTTAGAGCTGAGAAGCACTACTTTTGACAAGAGGAAAGCTGAGCTTCAAAGCAATGACTGAACATAATGAAATTGTTGAAAATTGCGATGTAGTAACTAACCCTGAGTCTGCCAGGGACATGCCTGCGCTTGGTTGTCTGGGCTTCGGGACACGGAGGGCTGAGTTTGGAAACCAGTGCCCCTGTACGATGCACCCAAGCTTTTTTGATAAGTAGCCAACATTGAAAAATGAGGAGATTTAATTTTGTTAACCATGGGCCCACATCATTACCTTTGGAACTGCGTCCCCCTGCCCTGTGTGAATGAAGCAAGCAAGCTCTAGTCGTCGTGGTCTCCATCTCACCCTGTGGCCTGACCTTTGGTGCAGACTTTTGGTTGCCATTTATCGTTGTTCTCTGCCGCTGTTTCTCCTGTTGTTAGAATCCAGAGGGAAATACTTCTTGTGTCCACATCTTAGCATTTTAGTTTGCTTTCTTTTTTTTTTTTCTTTCTCTAGGATAAAGAAAGTGATTTTTTTGTATGTGCTAAGTTTGTGGCAACTCACTTTAAAGAAGTCCAGCGTCAGCAATCCTGTGGTACTGAATGGGGCCGAGGATTTTTTTAACCTATACTTTTATCTGTGTGTATAGGCAAATAAATGCATAAGTCATAAAAAGTACAGCTCATTGTATATTTTCAGGAGTGAATTCATTCATGTGACCAGCATCTAGGATAAAGGAATAGAATATAGCAGCACCCCGTAAATGCCCTCATCCCACTTCAGCTGCTTTGCCTACCTCCTCCCTAGAGGTAGCTTCTCCCCTGACGCTCACACTATGGGTTTCATTTTGTTCAATTTTAAATTAATTTAAAATGTTCTCTTCTGAGTCTGATTTCTTGGACTTGACATTGCGCTGTGAAAGTCTGCTCTGTTGTGTGTGGCCTATGGTTCGTTCACCTTCATCAATGTCGAGTGTTTCACAATTTATCTGCTATACTACTCAGGGCATCTGTCATTCTTTGTACATGTGTTTTGGTGAATGTATGTATGTGTTTAAGTTAGGTATAGGAATGAAATTAATGATAAGTATCTATATCGTTATATATGTGTATATACATACATACATATGTGTGTGTGCGCATGCACTGAGATTTAATAAGGTTTTGGTTGTACTACTTCCCATTTCCCTCAGCAGTTAATCTTATGAAAGAATTGCTTGTGGGTGTGCCCTGGTGGCCTGGGAGTCACTGCACACCCTGGCAGCAGCCCCACACACATCCCAAGTTCCTGGGTTCAAGACCCAGGGCCGTGGGGAGCAACCAGTGTAAACACTAAGTAAAAATAAACTGCTGTTTCCACTTCTCTCTCTTCCTGCCTGTCTGCTTCCATTCCTGCCTGCACCTTTCCTTTAAAAAAAAGTCCTGAGGTCTGTGTAGAGATATTTCATCACGGTTTTAAAGTTGTCACTTCTTGATCACTGATAGTGTCCATTTCCTTTTCTTATATTGTTAGCTATTTAGATATGCTTTTTTGTAGAGAAGTTTTCAGATATTTTGCTATTATTCTATCGGGTTGTTATCTCTTCTCGCTAGTTTCTAGTTTTTTATATATTCTAGATATGACCCTTTCTTAGGATACACATACTGTTAACTATCATTTCTCTTTTTATAGCTTACCTTTCATTCTCTTAATTGTTGGGTAATGGAAGTACTTCTGTTCATCATTTTAATAATGTCCAATTCATCTGTCTTCCTATGGATACAACTTTTGTGTCCTGCTTAGGAAATCCATTGTCTGTTTCAAAGTTGCACAGATATTCTTGGTGATTTTCTAGTTATGTTTTACCTTTTATTTTGAGATCTACCATTTCCCTGGAATTTATTTTTCATATATGGTGTGAGAAAGAATACCCCTGCCTGTGTAGATGAAACAAGATTGATTTCTTTTTTTTTCCCACTGCTGACTTTTTTTCTCAACTACCCTGAGCATCACTTTTGTGATAATTCAGGCATCCACATATTTTTAGGTATTTTTCAGACCTTTCTATTGGATTCCATTAGTCTGTTTGACCTTGTGCTAAAGCACATTGCCTTAATTGTTGTATTTTTATGGAAAGCATTCATATCTGGTGAGTGTAAGTCCTTGAACTTTGTTCTTCAAGGTTGTTTTGACTATTTTGGATTTTGATAGTTTCATATGCATTGAAAAAACTCACGCTGTCAGTTTCCACACACAAAAACTTGCTGCAGTTTTGACTGGGATTGCATTCAATCAGTAGATGCATTTGGGAAGAATTCTCATATTTATGCTGTTGATGTAACCCTCCTTTGTTCAAACCCCCTCTCTTAGCTCTTAAAGTACTTGTCAGGGTTCTGCGAACATCTTTTGTTACATTTATCCCCAGATAACTGATTTTTTTTGGGATGTTATCACTGGTATTGAAAGAAACTCCCCTATTTTCTGATGTTTGTTGATGGTACATAGAAATGCAGTTGCTTCTTGTAGATTGATATGTCTCTAATGACCTTGCTAAATTCACTGATTCTTATCAGTTATCTGTAGATTCTTTGGGATTTTTTTGGTGAGCATTATTATGTTTTTCCTCTTTCTTTTCCTTAACATTATTATTATTTCTTACAAATAATGAGTTTTATTTCTTCCTTTCCAGTTTTTATGATTCGTTAAGTGTTGCTTTATTACATTCTCTAGGGCGTCTAGTGCATTGCTGAGGTGCAGGGAGATAGTGTCATCCTGCTGAGTCCTGATGGCAGAGGAAAGCTTTACCGATTGAGAGTTCCCTTCCATATACACTTGCTAAGTTTGGATCGTGAATGGAGTTTGAATTTTATCAAGTGGGCTTTCTACTTGTCTTGGATGAAGTGATGAACTCCGTATATTACTCTAATCTTGCATTCCTGGAATAAACAACTTGGTAATGCTACAGCGTTCCTTCTGTGTATCACTGGATTTTATTTTAAGACATTCGCATGTATGTTTATGGACTAGATTGACTTCTAATTTCCCTGTCATAATTTGGGATCAAAATGGATTATTCTGGCCTCACAAAATAAGTTGCTATTTCCTTTTCCTTTTTTTTTCTAGATGAGTTTGTCTACAATTGGTATTCTTTTCTTCCTCAAGTAGAAAAAATTACTGATGGAGGTGTAACTAGAAATTTATCTGTAGGAAGATTTCTAATGACAGATTCACTTTCTTTAATAAATATAACACTATTCAAATTTTCACCCAGCACGTGAATCCAAGTGAGCCCCTCCACTCAGCAGTGCAGTGGGGTCCTCTTGGCCTGCCCCAGCCTGACAGACCTCTGCAAACCTAGTCGGGGACTGAGGATGCCAGAAGCCTTCTTGACACAGCTGGACTGTGTCCCTCCCATAATTCCCTCATCTGTCCTGAGGCCTTGTCACTCAAACCTGGAGGCACTACCCCTTTTCTTGACCGTCTCCCCTGATGGTGAGGGCTGGGTTCCATCTGTGCGCATCTTTGTAGCTGCAGTGTATGGTGAAATGCCTGCTCATCAAAAGGTGACATTTGCAGTAACGATGCAAGGACGCCGACGTGGGGACTTGCTGCTCATCCTCCCGGGAAGCTGTGCCCCTCTGCTGTCTGCACGCCTTCACAGTCCATTGAAAGCAGGGGGCGTTAATGTACCCCCAGCTGTAAAATGAGAGAAGCCGACTTCCTTGAACCTCGGTGGGGATTTTTGAAAACGGTTGACTGCATTTAACTCAAAGCAGACTTCATTCTTTGCTTCACTGGGTCACGGTGGGTAGCAATTTGGTTTCTGTAGAAAATTAATTTTGGAGGAAGCTGCATGTGCCAGGAGAGCCCTCAGCCCCGGCTTTTGATGGCGAGGGGAAGTCCACTGCCCCGCCCTCCCATCCCTGCTGGTTTTCACTTCCCTCTTTGTTTCCGTCTTGAATTCACGCATTTGCGATTGGCCGCTTCTGAGAGAGACCCTGGAAGGCTGTCTTCCAGCGAGCGAGCAGAGACCTTTCTGAGCTCCGCCCAGAGCGCTGACAAAAGCGTTTACCTGCTGGTAGACTAAGGTGACCGGAGGGAGAGGACCGGAAGCCAAGCGCTGCCCCCGGGGACTGGGTGCTCCCCGCCCCTGGATGGCAGCGTGTCCACAGCGTCTTGGACGCCTGGGTGGCTGAGGGCCAGGTCAGTGACTGCGTGACGCTGTAAGGTCTGGTGTAGCTGAACCGAGGCCTCTTGGCCCAAGGTGACCTCTGGTGGGTTCAGAAGCGCTTGGTCCTGGTGTCTCATAAATTAAGACTCGGATTTGGCCTCAGAGTCGTCAGTGTTTCGTCCGTAATTACCTGGCCCGTGGCTCATGGGCCCTGTGCTTTGCTCCTGGCAGCGTGGAAATGGCTCTTCAGCAGCAGAGGGGGTGTGTCCCTACAGGAAACAAGGCCCAGGGTTTAGAAGTCCTTGTTTTTGTTTTTCTTTATTAAAATTGCGGTCACACTGGTTTATAACACTGTATCCAAGTGTAACGGCGTCACTGCTCAGCAGCTGCCTGAGCGACACACCACCCACCTCCACGGCGCACGGCCGCCGTCACTGTGCTAGCCAAGCCCGTCCCACCTTCTGTCCTGTGCTAATCGCCGCCCTCTTGTCGGCGTCTCAGGGTTTTGTTCTGCTTGTCGTCCACACGCGTGAAATCCTAGGTGTTCGTCTTTCTCTGACTTACTGCGCTCAGCGTAATCCCCTCGAGGTTCGTCCTTGTTGGAAATGGCAAGGGTTCACCTTTCCTTTTGCACAGCCGGTGGTCCTGCCCTGTCTGGGCGCCACTTCTTTACGCAGCCATCCACTGGCAGGCGCCGGCTGTGTTCTGCCGTGTAGAATGCCCACATTTTTGCCCAGATTTGTGAGGGAAAAGTCAGGATGTGCATTATACATGGGTAGTACTAATTCTGTATCCATATACGTGCTTTTAATTCTTTTATTTTTGCTCATGATTTAAAAGTAAAACTAGAAATAAATAAAAATATCCATATGCAAACTAGCACCCTACAATAGAATCATCAGTTTTGTTAAAGTTACCATGAACGTGCAATAAAAGCAATTTTGGCCGATGATTCTACAAAATGAAATGCAGAGGGACGTATTGCTGTCCACAGAGCAGTGGCTCCGACTTGACGAGACAGGTGACGCTGACTTTATGACCACAGGGTGAGCGGCCCGTTTCTCTTCATGCACTTTATGTGGGAGCTAGCAATCTCGCTGACATTTTTACAAAAATACAGACACCACAGGATTTAAGCTAGCAGTTACTAAATGTGCTAAAAAGCCTGGTCACAGGTTGTGGGGGAACAGGGAGAAAAGCTCCCTGTACCTTGTCTCTCTTTTTGCATCTTATTATTTGTTACATAAAAGTTCTTGTACCATAATGTGTTAAAAATAAATGCTAAAATTCCTTTATAGTATAAAAAACAAGTACCTTAATATAAACAAATAAAAATTTGAATGAAAAAATTAAAATGAAGGATATTTTCCCTAAAAGTTTGGGTCAAAAACACGGGTGTGCGTCCTACATGGCAAACTACAGTCGTTTGTGTCCCTATCTTGGCTTTTGTGAATAATGCTGCATTGAACAGAAGGATGCAAGTATCTTTCAAGCGAGGGTTTTTGGAGTCTTCGGATTAGCACTCAGAAGTAGCTGCACCAGCAGTGCACAAGACTTCCCTTTTCTCCCCTCGCCCACACTTGTTTCTTGTCTTTTTGATGATAGCTATTTTAACTGGTATGAGGTGACATATCATTGTGGTTTTGATTTACATTTCCCTAATAACACGTGAAGACGATCCTTTCATGTGTCTCGTGGCCATCTGCATGTCTGCCTCTTTAATGAAGCATCTGTTTAAGTCCCGTGTCCATCATTTAGCTGGGTTGTTACTGCTTCTCTGTTGACTTATATGTGTCGTTTATGTGCTTTGGATATTAACTCCTTGTTGGATTTAGGATTTGCAGGCAGTACCCATTCATTTAGTTGCCTTTTTGTTTTCTTTGGCTGTGCACAGCCTTTTATTTTGTTGTCCCATTTGTTTATTTTTGCTTCTGTTTCTCTTGCTCTCAGAGACAAATCCAAAAGAACAGCTCTAAGGTCGAAGTTCAGGAGCTTATCACCTATGTTTTCTATGTATTTTGTGGTTTCATGACGCGTTTAAGTCTTTAAAGTGGTTTGAGTTTGTTTTGTGTCTGGTGTAAGACCTGGTTATTTCGTTCTTTCGCATGTGTCTAATGACCCAGCAGCGCTTACCAAAGAGACTCAGACTCTTCTCTGTTGTATACTTTTGCTTCCTTGGGAAGCTCTGGTTTTCTGAGTGCTTGAGGACATTCCCACTTTTTAATAGAGGAGGCACTATAGACTTTTTTCTTTCCGTAATTTTATAAGTTTAATAGAGAATATGGAGGAGAAAGAAAAGCAAAAGTAGGAGAGTTCTCTACTGGGTAGAAAGGGCGGCCCTGCAGGCTGGGGGCTGGTTAGGTTTATACTCTTGGGAGGGGGCTTCTGGGCGGACCCCCTTTCCACTGTCTGCAATTAGCAAGGGAATAGAGGTCATGGGGAAGTTTGAATACAGAAGTAGGGGGAATTTCCAGGAATTCTTCGGGTCTGTGAAGTGGTCTTTGGCGTTCTGGTGGTCCCAGCTGCCTGTTGTTTGGGGGAAAACACTAGGTTGATGAAGGGATTGCATGAGTCTTTCCAGAGGGTGAGCAACGTAAGTTTTGGCCTCTAGTGCTCAGGAACTGGCCTGTCGGGGGTGGCTCAGGTCCCCCTGACCTTTACTGTCTGGAAGTTCTTGGTCTAAGAAGGAAACCTAAATCATGCTGTTTTGGGGCCTACATTTCCCTACTAACCATATTACAGCCATTAAAATCTTTGGGGAGCAGAGGGTCAAAGCTCTGACTTCTGTAACTGCTTCCATGAGTGTGGAGCTGTCCATACCTAGAGACCAGAATCGCTTCTACGCTGTGTCTGTTATAGAACAGCAGTGCAACGCCATGTGGGTTTCAATTGACATCTATCAAGATTAGTCCACATGGAGTGGGGACTTGGACAGGTGCCTTGGGCATCAGAGAGGTAAGTATAGACATTATATTAAGATACATGTGTTAAGTATTACCTTTCGGGTGATGAAGAGAGTTAAACCAGGCCGGAGTTTTTAAGCCTTAGGAGTTTTTAAGCCTTAGACAGTTGAGACAGATAAAGGCAAATTTGAGTCTATTTAACCAGAGAGGCAGGGTATGTGGTCCCATTTACTAGTATATGAGAAGTCAGTAACATTGAAAATATAAAAAGAAACAAAATACTTAAGATTAAAAAATGGAACACAGGTAAAATTGTCCCTTTAAAACCAAGCTCCTTTCTCTCTTACATTCAAATCTTATTTAAGAGTAAGGTGACGTCATAGTGGAAGAAGAGAAGTTAAACACATAACGAATTTTAGCCTTTCAGTATTAAAGCAGAGTGGAAAACTTCTAGTCATTACTCAGCAAGGTTGTATTGTATCCTAGTCTAAAATGCAAACGAGAACAGCCATAGGTTTGAAGCACTTAGGCATTTTTGTGGCACACTGACGTTTCTGGGGGTTACTGGTGACAGTTTCTGCACTTAAATAAACTTCAGAGACTTTACGGTGGAGTCTCAGTGACTCGAGGCTACTTGGGGAAGTTACAAAAACAGTTAAACTTAGAAGGTTAGCAAAAGGTTACAAAGAGTGATTTCAGAATACGACCAAAACATTTCAGAACATGCCAGCTTGCAAACAAGAGTCCTGACCACAGCAGTTTGCATGGCTGAAACATACTTAGGGCTGCTTCACTCAGACACACCAGTGCATAGCATTTAACACATAGATCAGAAACCTTGGTGAGCAGATAGCAGTGAGCAGAACTAAAGAACTTAAGGCAGTTAAAAAACAAACAAGCAAAACTGCTTTAGGCCAATGATAGGCTTTCATCTGATTTTAACACATACATGGATTATGTGATGTTACCAAAGACAGGAACCTCTTTTGGTCCAGGCACTTCAAAATTAAAGTATTCCTAGAATTTAGGTATTAGTTATGTTAAGCAAATTATGGAAAATAGAATAAGAAACAAATCTCTCATTTATGCTCATTCTCTGATGGGGAGAAGAATAATTGGGGTTTAGAGTGCTGGATGAAAGCAAAAAGCTCTTAAAAAGATAAGAAGATTACAGTTTTTACCTCCAACATTCAGAGTTACCTGAGGCTCACACTGAGGTGAAGAGTTGGGAGTCAGGTTGCTTTTTGGGCCCCATCCTTTAATCTTTATCCTTCCATGTGCGGGCTGGACTCTTCTCGCTTGAAGGTGTGTGTTGTAGGATGTGCAATGTGAGGCTAAGGACTCAGACTTCAGATGCTGGCAGTGTTCTGGCAGA
Source organism: Solenodon paradoxus (assembly GCA_004363575.1). Classification (NCBI taxonomy): domain Eukaryota; kingdom Metazoa; phylum Chordata; class Mammalia; order Eulipotyphla; family Solenodontidae; genus Solenodon; species Solenodon paradoxus. The sequence continues at coordinate 13,397 of RJWH01009137.1, read as the reverse complement.
GCCTCTAGATGCTGAGAAGACTGACAGCTGGGCACTCAAAGGTAGAGAAAATGGCACTTTATTGCAAGCACCGGTGCTGGCCCAGGGGTATTGTTACCCAGAGCTGAATAACAGGGGTTTAGGGGAGCTCCTTTTATACTCAGAGGTAAATATTCATCTCCTTGGCAATGTGTGGTTTCTACTGGCAACTCTTCTCAGTTATGCACAGCTGCAGGGTAGGGAGACGGTGCTTCTGGTCCTTGGTCACGGTAACAGGACGTAGCTGCAGTCTCCATAAACAGGACACAGCTGCATCCTCTGTGGTACCGAGGAAAGTGCCTGGTAGACTGACTTTTGCATTGGGGTCAGGGTAAGGTTTTCTGCCACATCAGGGGCCAGAAGGATGGTTTCTGTGTGAAGTGGCTGGTGAAAGGGGCTTGGGATTAGTGGGGAGGGAGTCACTTGGCCACTGCAGAGGAGGCTGAGAAGTTCAGTCTGCCCATAAGAAGAGGAGCGTCGATTCTGATGGCAGCTAAGTCCTCCAGGGTGGAGGTTTTCCTCCGGGTCACACGATTATTAGAGCTCTACTTCTAGACTGGTGGTCCGCAAACATCTTGCTCACAGAAGCAGGTAATAAATATATTGGGCTTTGTGGGCCATAGGTCTCCCCAGCTTTGCTGCAGGACAGGACATTAGGTAAAGACAATACGTATATAAAGGCACACAACTGTGTTCCAATGAAACTTCATTTACACAAACAGGTGGTGGCCAGTGAGGCCACTGTTCTCTGAGTTTAGCTCTAGAAGGGGGCAAGGCCGGTCTACTAGTCGGCCAGGCAGAAGTGGTGCATCCCCACTGGTCCAGCCACAAAACTTACGGAAGCACCAAAACTCCTCAGCAAACAAGAGAAGTAATATTTTCATGTAATATTAAAAACAATCAAAATTAATAAAGGGAAACCCCCCCACGATGCACAAAGTATCAGAGACAGGGCGAGGAGGTGTAGTGCGGTGCGTTGATGGCCAGTGAGAGGCATGCCCACTCGCTCAGCCTGGCCTGCGCCCACCTGTGGGAGGGAGGGGTTGGTAGTATGGAAGCCAGGTTACAGGGAGCCACATGGAACAGGGTTTGCTTAGGAAAGGGCCGCCCCAGAGGAAAGGGGCTGGCCTGCTGCTCACGTGCCTTGGGGGCTTGTGCTAAGCCCTGTACATGTGCACTATTTTCTCAGTTTTCCCTCTTTGCAAACCTAAGGACAGATACTGTTATCCCATTGCATGGAGGAAGAATGTGAAGGACAAAATAAGTTGCCCAAGGTCACACAATGCCTGAGCTGGAATTGCAGCCAAGATTTTTGTCTTTCTTGGCCTTCCCAGTGTGAACTCTTGGCAGCCATTAAAGTTGAGGCCTGTTGGAAATGTTGCCAGGAGCCTTGTGCCATTAGTCATCCTCTAGTAACGAGGGCCCCAGGTACCCGGCTCCACACCCGCTTTCTGGCTCTCGTTCTCGTTGGCAGATGGCCTTCAGGACTTTGGAGAACCAGAAGCCTTTGCCCACTTTTGGAATTAGCCCCTCATTTCCAAGCAATGAGATCGGCATATATTCCCAAAATAAATTATGGCCCTGCGTGTGTTCAGTGCAGGTGAGCAGCACTTTAAATAGACCACATGAATGCGGGCAGCGGGAGCGCAGCCCCGCTGTGGCTGTTCTCAGCCGCAGCCGCAGCCACAGCCGCAGCGGCTCTGGCAGGCTTTAGAAGTGTTCTGTCGCAGTAAGCAATTTGCGAAATGGAAAGGTGAAAACACACCTGAAAGTGTTCCATGTGCATTTAAGGTCAGACGGAGGTGACTGCAGTTTTCCAGAAAGACGGGGTACTGGTGAGAGTCACTTGGTTTGAAATGTGATGTTTGTAAGGATGGTTGGCTGCTGTATTTCCAAACCCATCCTCCTGGTTACTGATGGAGGCTGGAGAGAATAAGACTTCTGGCTGCTGGCTTGTGCAGCTTGGACGGAGCTAACGGATTTGGGAAGGGGATTCGAATGGCATTTAGGGGTTAGATAGAAGATAGTGCTGAGTAAAAGGCCCTCTTACTGTTTTTTCCAGTCATACCTGGGACATTTGAATATATGTCGCAGAGCTTGGTTGGCTTGCTCCACAAATTCGTGCATGCATAGGACAAATACGTTCAGATGCCATTCACAGGAAGGGAGAGGAACAGCACCAGAGGAGGTAATTGCTGAGCAGACCTGCTGCTCACAGGGGCCGCATGGTGCTGGCAACTTAGCCTTCCTTTCCTCCCACGACCCCACCTTCCTGGGTGACTGCACTGGGCCCAGGGTAAGGGGAGGGATCTGAAGTTTCGCGTGATTGACCTGCCCAGGGTCGTTCCGTTCAGTGATGTCCTTTTGTCCTGCTCTTTTCCTCTGGAAGCTCCTTAGGGCTTGTCTCTCCCTGGTGGCCCGCAGCCTTGCCGGTTCATGCCTCCAGTCAGATGCGGGCCATGCTAGTTGAGACTAACTGAAATACTCACGTGTGGGCTCATTACCTGTCCTCTTATTCCCAGAGATGTGTGTCTGCAGTTGTCTGGAGGGGGAAGATTCAGAGGACGTGGCAGTGCAGAGGGGCCTGTGAGCCTGTTTAGCTCCCGGATTAGGATTTCCGTGTGGTGCAGACTCAGCATTTTCTCCCCTGGGATGATAAGCAGTTGTGAGCATGAGCACTTTGAAGAAGGGGAGAGCCCCTTACTTTGTAAGGCGGTGGGATTTAGTGCACTCAGCTTCTAAGCCCGTTCTGCTGTCCCACACGTTAGCTGTGTATCTCTGGTGAGCTGCTTTGTCTGTTCAGGCCTCTGATCTTGCCTTTGACAGGGAGATGGCTTTGGGGTTATGAGGCCTGAGTTCAGATGCAAAGTGCTTAGTGCAGTGGCTGGTACGTAGTCAACACTCAATAAATGGTAGTGACTGGTGTGGTTGTTAATTAACTGTAACATGAAAAGGTGTTGATGAGCCAGTGTTAAGAAGATGGATCGCAAAATTAGGTATACATTGGAATTAAAACTATGAAGATATCTGTGTGCTTGGGGATAAAAATGGCAGGATCTGAATATTTTATGGATAAAAACAAACTTTAGCTTTTCCTAAGGAACTTCAGTCTGTTCCTGTTCTCAGACCCACTCATTCAGCATACGGAAATCTCTCAGGGAATGGAAATAATGATGACTAGTTATGTACGAGGATGTTCAAAGCAGTTTACAGGGAAGACTGGCAATATCTCATGCTCCCAGTAGTGGAGGTATAGTTAAATTATGTTTAAATGGGAAGCCATCAAAAACATGTTTTCAAAGATCTTTAAATGTTACAGGAACATTTTCATGATTTAGACAAGAAAACCAACCAACCACAATACAGAGTTTTGTGTGTGTATGTACATGTAAGTGTTATATAAACTTATATAACACATGAACAGACACACCACACACATACAGTATGATGATGTATTAGTTTCTAATGGCTGCTGTAACCAATTACCATAAACGTGGTGACTTAACATAACACAAGTTAAATTTTCTTACAGCTGTGAAGTCCTAAGTGAGTTTCTAGGCCAAAGTCAAGATGGCAGCAGGGCTGGTTCCTTCTGGAGGCTCCTGGGTGGATCAGTCCCTGCTTCTGCCGACTTTGGGAGGTCTCTGACATTCCCTGGCTGACGCCCACCACTCTGGTCTCTGCTTTCCTGGTCATCCTCCTCCTATTTTGTGTCACGTCCCCCTTCTCCCGCCCCCTTTCTAACGATACTTGTAATTATTTTGAGTCCTCAGAGCCCAGTTCAGATCATGTCCCATCTTTAGATCCTTTAATCCGGTCCTGGAGTCCCCTTTGCCATATAAGGTATGGTTCCAGGGATTAGGATATGACTGTCTTTGGGGATCATAATCCATCCTACCACAGGTGTCAATTTTGCATAAAAAGGAAAAGTGCAAGAAGAAAGACTGGAAGGAAATACTCGGAACATATTAACAACGGTCATCTCCGAGTCAGGGGCTTGGGGGCCACTTTGTGTGGTATTCATTCTGCATCTTCCTTTTTTCTGAGAAGGCGGTTCCTTTTACGATCCTCAAAAGTGCGCAGGGGATGGTCCCCTGAGGCGCAGAGCAGTGACGGCTGTCTCTCCGCAGAGCCGGTGTTCTGGTTCTACGTGAAGGAGGTCCTCAGCAAGCACGAGCTGCAGCGCTTCTACTCCCTGCGCCACATCGCCTCGGACGTGGGCCGGGGCCGCGCCTGGCTGCGCTGCGCCCTCAACGAGCACTCGCTGGAGCGGTACCTGCACTCGCTCCTGGCCGACCGCTGCAGGCTCAGGTAGGCCTGCTGGGAGGGCGCCACGCTCCTGGCCGACCGCGCAGGCTCAGGTGGACCTGCTGGGAGGGCGCCACTCTCCCGGCCGACCGCTGCAGGCTCAGGTGGACCTGCTGGGAGGGCGCCACGCTCCTGGCCGACCGCTGCAGGCTCAGGTGGACCTGCTGGGACCGCGCAGGCTCAGGTGGGCCTGCTGGGAGGGCGCCACTCTCCCGGCCGACCGCGCAGGCTCAGGTGGACCTGCTGGGAGGGCGCCACTCTCCCGGCCGACCGCTGCAGGCTCAGGTGGACCTGCTGGGAGGGCGCCATGCCAAGCTGCCTGCGTTGGGGTCCTGTGTGCTCGGCTGTGCGGGGGGACATGGGCTGGAGGACATGGGCGGGAGGGATGAGACTGTCTGTCTGAAGGCCTGTGTGTACCTCCTGGGTGACCAGGCTCTCCGTCTGCATTGTTACCAGACTGTTCTGTACATTGGCCCTCGTCTTCTGACACAGCCGGCTCTTCTGTGATGGATGTAATGTGGGCTACTTTCCGATTCGTAGGTTCTTTCTCCTTACTTGGTGCCTCTGCCCAGTTTCACGTTGCCTTTCCTTGTGTGCCGCTTTGTACCTCCTTCTGTTTGGGGCGGGTGCCAATCAGTCCCAAACAGACCGGAAGAAACAGGGAAGTTTTAAATTGATGAGAGGAGTCATCCATCAGTATTTAAAAATCTCGTTTTCGTGTGTTTCCTTTTTCACTCAACACCAAGTTCATCCTCAGCGAGCATAGGCCTGGTCCTACTGCCGGAGTGAGCGCCACGAGAACCGCTGGACCCCAGACAGCCCCACGGGGCGCCTCCCACCCTGCATGTCTGCCTGTGCAGATGGGCTCTCACCCAGGGCCCAGGCTGACGAGCTGCGACCCCACCAGTGCTTTCAGGGTTGCCCAGGACAGGGCCATAGGACTGTACCCCACAGCAATTCCTGAAGTGCCTCTGACAGTGATGCGTCACCTCCTCTCCATTGCATTGGACAAGCCATGTGGCCACAGCCAAGCTCAGCAGGGTCGGGCGGTGTGATCATCCCACAGCATTGGGCAGAGAGCCCGCCGTCGAGATAGCCACGGTGCCCACATGAGCCTTGGACGGTGCTGCAGGCATCCTGGGAAAACACCAATCACTGAATTCATGGGCATGGTCTGTGTTGCCATTTTCCTGTGGTCGTGATGTTTAGGGTCTGTCTCTTTCAGCCTCCATTTCTGTCTCTGCTATTTTCCCTCTGAGAATGGTAGACTAGACATGCTGTTCTGTGTCACCTGATGACACAAGGGACAGTGAGCCATTCTGCCCTGGTCCCTTGGATAACCTCCACATCAGCAGTGCCCAGATTCCCAACAGTGAAGTTTCATCTAAGTCAGGAAGCTGACATTTCAGTAGTGCTATGGCATAGTCCCCTGACATCATACCTTGTCATACATTCCCTGGCTAGTGTCTCCTCTTCCGTTTCTTCTGCAGTTGGTGGTCACCTCTCCACCAGTCTTTTTCAGGTGTCGTACACTGGGGCTCTTACAAACACCCTTGAGGTGTGCCTTGGTGGAGTAGTGGTTGGGTCAGTCTCCTTGGGAGGAGTGCAGGACAAACACCTGGGTTCAAGTCCTGGGTCTGGGGGAAATAACCACTGTGAACAACTAAATGAAAATGAAAAAAAAGTGCTTCTTCCTCCTCTTTGTTCCTGTCTGCCTGCCTACTCACCTTCATTCCTGCCTACACCTTTCCTTTTAAGAAAAAATACCCTTGAAGCTCTCCCACTGGCATTGCCTGTCCAGCGCTTGCTCGGGTGCTGGGTCTTAGTTGGGGTGGTGGGGTGTCCATACCCCCTAACCCCCTTCGGTTAAGGAGAACATACTCAGGTTTCTTAATAGAAGAATTTTAGCCAAGCTCTTTCCAGCACATCATTTACATGTAGTTTCGAGCTGTGCACCTACCATCTCAGCTGAATTTTGTTAGGAGTGGTTTTCACGAATTCAGCTGTTAATCATACCTGAATGTATTCACCAGAAGCACTAACTGGCTAACTTGCTGTGAGAACACCAAATTCATTTCCATGCATGGAAGTGGCCCAGATTCTTAAAGAATCACATTTTGGGGACTCGGAGGTACAGCTATAGTGCCAGCTTGAGCATGTGGCTGTGCTCCCGTTTGCTGGGTGAGTACACGACAAGCCCGGTGTCTCTCTTCCTTTCTGTCAGTTATGTCTCATCACTTCAGCAGCTAATGCATCCAGTGTCTTGCTGAGCTACAGGCCACTCATCACTGGCTTTGCCTCAGTGAAAGTGAACTTTGACTCCAGTAATTTAAGAGTTCACTGACCTGGTGGAGAAATTGGGGGTAAGACTTTCTTGCTATTGCGCAGCAGGGGATGCGATAGAGCTGGGAGTTGCATCGAGAAAGCTGCTTTGAACCCTGGCTGTACCTTTACTGACAGGACCTTGGACAGTCCCCACAGGCCTCTCTGATGCCTCCCCCACTCCACTTAGATTTGTGGGGTCTTTTTAGCTTCCTAACCCTTTCTAGGGTGGCCTTGGGCTTTGGGGTCTGCAGCCCCAGCATGTGCACATTTAAGTGCCTGGTTGATGGAGCCATGGAGCTCTGTTCTTTCTGCAATGTTCTCTTCTTGTGCTTGCCCACTCGGGTCTGTGGGCCAGCTCGGGTCTCCGCTCAGCTTCTGGAGATGTTGTGTGAGTGGACGTCACCTCTCTGTCCCCTCCTCCTGTGCTGCTTCACGGACACCATGTTTACATCTGCACCCATTTCAGTACCTGTAGTTCAGGGGCCCCTTGGGGACTTAGGGGTCCAGCGAAGAAGACTCAGGGGCCAGTGGGGAAGCGGTAGGACACCTGCATTCAGCCGAGCTGAGCCCTTCATGTGTCCACTCTGGGGTGTCCAGGCCTGGGCTTTGCAGGGGACCATATAATGGAATCGTCTGGTTGATGGGCGCAGAGAACCACTGCTCAGAGCTTTCCCTCTTCTCTTTCCATTTGCAGCACTTTTTACGAAGACTGGTCTTTTGTGATGGATGAAGAGAGGGCGAGCATGCTCCCTACCATGGCAGCCGGTAAGCCAGGCCGAGGCCGGGGAGGTGGGTGCCCTGAAGCCTGGTGAGCAAAGAAGCAGCCTGGAGTGATCCTCACCCTCACCCCCAAGGGGCACTGTGGTTTTCCCTGTCCCTCACCAGCTTAAGCCCACTGGCCTTTTTTTTAAACCCCTGGTCCCAGGTTTCCAAACCAGGTTCTTAGCCGCTTCAGCCACACGAGCCACAAGGGTGCACCCCCACCATCCTTCCTCGGGTGGTGGCGAGTGTGGAGCGCATTCATCTAGAGTCCGCTCGGCCACGGAAAGCAGGGCAGTGGCTTGGGCGGCCCTGCAGGTGTGAGGGCAGAGCTGGGGGCGGGAGACCCGGCCCTGCAGCCTGGCTCCGCCGCCTCCTGGATGGTCATGGGGCAGAGCCTGCGAGCCCTGGGCCTGTCCCTGTTCTCCTCTGGGGGACGGGAGTCCCCTGTGAGAACTGGATGTGATAGTCACGAGGGGCTTATCAACACGGAAGCCCGGGAGTGATGTTAGTCTGAGTCGTTAAACTGTCATCTGATGATAATCCAAAGAGTAACGGGCAGCTGGCTTCTTTCTTCTGAACTGTGAGGTACCTTTTTTTCTGAAAGTCTGCATCACCTCCCACATATTGAGAATTACTAGTGTGGTCCATTGATGAGAAGAAGTCAGGGTTTGATCAGGGCTTCCTCTAGCCATAGAATTCCGGCAGGTTTCTGTGTGAATAATGATGATATCGGTGTACATTTCGGATTGCTTACTGAGCTGAGTGTTTTTGATGGGTCTCAAATACTTTTAACCCTGACAGGTGCTCCTGTCCCCGTTTTACAGGGAAGGAAACGGAAGGCCAGAGCTGTGCCTTGACCAGGGCCTCATAGTAAGTCAGCAGCGGTGCTGGCCTTCTCTCCCGGCAGTTTGACCCCAGAATTCACACCTTAACTCCCCGCAGGTTGGCTTCTTATTTGCATTTGTCTTTCTGACAGGGAGAGAGTTTGGAAAGACTCAACTCCTGTGACAGCTGGTGACTGCTGCCCCGGTTTTGTGGGAGGTTCTGTCAGTGTCTAAGCTCAGTGTGTACATTATAAATGTGACTTGTTCGTCGTGTTGGGGGTGTGACTGGCCATCAGCAGGCCCTCCAGACTTCTCCCTTACTTCTGGGCAGGTCTCAACTCCATCCTCTTTGCCATTAACATTGACAACAACGACTTGAATGGGCAGAGCAAGTTTGCTCCCACCGTCTCGGAGCTCTTGAAGGAGTCAACGCACAATGTGACCTCCTTGCTGAAAGAATCCACACAAGGCGTGAGCAGCCTTTTAAGGGAGATCACGGCATCTTCTGCCGTCTCCATCCTCATCAAACCAGAGCAGGAGACCGACCCCCTGCCCGTCGTGTCCAGGAATGTCAGTGCCGGTGAGTGGGGACAGGCCGCCGGTGGAACAGAGGGCTTGGGTGGGAGGACAGCAGATTGTGCTGAGGCACACACAGCTGGCCACGGGACAGTGCCAGCGCGGGGCAGATACAGGCGCTTGCACTGGGGCGCATGACGCAGTCAGACCCACTTCCTCTCAGCTCATGTTTATTTTCCTTACCCGTATTCACTACAGAGGGGCTCTAGGAGCCTTGCTAGATGTGAAGATCACAGGGGTGGAAAGCAGACAGCTCAGTAAGAGCGACCAGAAGTGAGGCTGTGACGTCATGTGGAGCCGGGAGAGGTGACTTTCTGTCATTGGCTCCATGTGCTCATTTCTTGCGTTCTGCGTGCTGCATAGAGAGCTGCGTGAGGCAGGTCGCCGGCTTTTAACCTGCAGTCCCCTGTGGCATGCATGGGGGTAGACAGTAATGAGGTTACCCGGGTGACTCGCTGTCCTGAGAGTGGCGTGAGAAGCCAAGCTTAGGGAGCCGCGGAGCATGAGCTTGGTGATGAAGCGAGGCTGAGGGAGGGGCAGTCGGTCAGCTGAATCTAGACTGAAGGGGGACTAAAGATAGTGGGCTCAGCTGAGACTGACTTTGCCTGGGCGTGTGTTCCGTGGCTGAGGCTGCTCAGGTGCAGATGCTGTGAGGCCCTGGCCCTGGGTTCGAGACTAGGCCAGGCAGGGCGGGCTGCTGAGATTCATTTTCCCCCAGAGCCTTCCTGGACATGCAGAATGCGGCCCCAGCTGAACTGGAGGTTTGGGGTTTAAGCCAGGCCGTCATGCGGACCGTTTCAAATGGGACGGTACCGTTTGCTTTCGTATTTCCTGATCGTCAGTTTTGCCCCATTTCAATAAAATAGGGCCAAAAGGGGTAGTTTTGTTGCCAGGAGCCCAATCTGTCGGGGGGGCCCAAAAGCCCCGTCCTGTTTTTGTATCAAGGAACTGTGGTCAGCCTAGTTTACGTCCTTAGCATACGTGTTTGCAAATCCCCTATCCAAGGCCTTAACCCTGCTGCCCTTTTGGAACCAGTAGTGATGGTGAAACCTGGAGTCTGGAGTCTTCGGTGCTCTCTGCCTGCCTGTCTTGTCTCCTCAAGCAGAGACCCCCACGTGAATGACCGGAAAGAGGACTGTGGAGAGCTTTTGTAACAGGCACTGACATTGTACACCCAAATCCATTTCCGTCCATTCTGGGGCCTCTGCTTTGGACTTTGCTTTGGACACTGTCCCGGGGTTCTGATACCGCGTCACACCTTGGTTTAGAGGGATTGGCGTTTTTGGAATTGGCTCAGGGCCCAGGTCCAAGTGCAATGAGTAAACAGAGGGCTCCTCTGAGCGCGGGGGCCCAGTCCCGGTTCTGTCGGTTTACCTTTGCCCGTGACTGCGATGGGGCCCGTGACTGCGATGGGGTCCGTAACAGGTGCAGTAAGTGAGAATGCGCAGCTCGCACCTGCTGCCTGAGAGGCACCAGCACCAGCACCCACACAGGCGGCAGGTAGCCCTCAGATCTGCGTTCCGCTTTGGGGAAGTGAAAATCGGGGTGGTTCTGATGGAAGACACAGTTCCGATATCCACACACGAGGGATCGAGGGCACAAGATTTACTACCGACAGAGCCCAGAAACGGGTGTGGCGAGTGGGGTCCATGGCAGCAGCCGTCCATCAAATCAGGTCCGAGCTAGCAGGAGGCGAGGGAGTGCAGGGAGAGCGGTGTGGAGAGACCACTGCAGGGCGGTTGGGCTATGCACTCTAGTGGGGGCTCATTTCAGATTACTTTCAAAGGTGCCAGGAAGGGCACAGCAGGATCTCCGTCGCGTCCAGACTGGGATGCAGTAGTTATCATGCTGTAAAACACCCAGGCAGCGGCTCAGAAAAGCACAAGTTGTTTTTCTCATCGCAGTACAGACAGCTCCAAGAGGTAGTGACTCAAAAAAACGTCGCGACTTAGTATTTTTAAAGATTCTGCAGATTGGCAGGCTGGTTCTTCTGAGTTTCATCAGGGCTCCCTCATGGGGCTACAGTCACCTAAGGGCTGAGCTGGAAGCTCCCAGCTGCCCCACGCCCTCGTGTGTCTGGGCCTCTCTTTCCCTACGTGTGGCCTCTCATCCTCCACTCTGCGAGGTCAGCTTTCTTCCCTGGTAGTTATTTTAGGGCAGGGATCCACGGCACCAGGTCTGGAGGGTACCAGACCTCTTGATGCCTGGCTTCTGGAGCTCAGGCACTCACTTCTGTCACATCCCTGGGTAACAGCAAGCACAGCGCCAGAGTCAGGGAGGTGGAGATGCACACGCCCTTGCTGGGAGGAGGGCAAAGGCCTGTGTAAAGAGGCCTTGTCCGGAGTGAGAGGACTCCTGTCCATTGGTGTTCGACTGCCCCTTCACACTGGTTTTTTTGGTCTTATCTGTCAGCCATAAGAGTTTGCTCCAAAGTGAGACAATGAGAATTGTTTCAGGAATGGCAGCATCTTTGAATTCAAGTGCTTACTAGAGGGAGCAATGTTAGCATAAGCTTATGTAGCATGTTTTTTTTTTTTTAAAGCAAAGGTGCAGGCAGGAAGAGAGGAGGGACCACCACTTTATTTTGTTTAGCAGCTCATCTTGGTTTCTCTGTCTCCATCCTCTAACCCCTCACCCCCTCCACTCCTTGTGAACCGGAGTCCTTGGGATGTATGTGGACTGTGCTTGGCCGCTGTAGCCTGTTTATTTAAATCAGAAGCAGAGGCTCACATCCATTTTGCTCAGTCTTCTGTGGACAGGTATTTCCCCTCAAATTAAAAATAATCTGAATGTACCTTGCAGCTTATTTTTCAGTAGAATAGTGGAGGCTTTCCATAATTGAGAGGCAAGATGGGGTCCTTTATTTTGCCCACTTTTGCTTCTACCATGCCATTTTTTCCCCTGACCAGATGCCAGATGTAAAAAGGAGCGGAAGAAGAAGAAGAAAGTGACCAACATCATCTCATTCGATGATGAGGACGATGAGCAGAACTCGGGCGATGTTTTCAGAAAGGCCCCTGGGGCCGGGGAGAGCTCCGAGGAGAACTCCGACCGCTCCTCCGTCAACATCCTGGCGGCCTTCGAGAGCCCTTTCGGGCCGACCTCCAATGGCAGCCAGAGCAGCAGCTCGTGGAAAATTGACTCTCTGTCTCTGAACGGGGAGTTTGGGCACCAGAAGCTGGATGTGAAAAGCATCGACGATGAAGATGTGGATGAAAACGAGGAGGATGTCTGTGGGGACGCGGCGGGAAGGAGGCGTGGGGGCCACTCAGAGTCCCCTGGGAAGTGAGTGCCACTCGAGCTTTTGACATAGGATGTCACGTCTCAGGCCCCCTCTTTCTACAGTATTGAGTGAACGAAGAGTGCGATGTTTTTTCTTTCAAAAATCTTTGTTTTTTTATTTAGGAGTGCGCATTTTATATGTCTAGGGTATCAGTACTTTTTCAGATCTAGATTTGGGAGGAAGGAGCTTAGCTTGCTATTTCTCTGAGGCCTGAGAAAGGGGAAGGGAGTATGTGTGAAGCGACTTACTACACAGTTGGTGTCAAGATGTGTCCCTTGAAATTCTTGCTTTGCCGACCTGGGTTTTTTGTCACGTTTCTAACTTGCCATCAGCGGGGAAGCTCGAGAGAAAGGCAGGGTTATCCCGCAGCTCGTGTGGGCTTGTCATTCCCTGTTTATCTTCAGGCTCACTTAGGAATTTGCCTGCATTTGCCACCTTAACCCTGGAGTGGCTGTAGGTTCGTCCCATGAAAGGAGGTTGGTGCGCGTCAAAGCCGGAGCTGAGGAGCAAAGCGGAGCACTTGGGTCCTGGAATGGCGAGGACCTGGGTTTCCTAGTGCGCAGTGCCAAGCCCAGTGTGGCTGACTTCAAACCAACCCAGGGCCGTGCCTTTTGACACCCTGCTGTGTGATCAGAGGGCACAGCGTCCTTAACCCTAATCTCGTCATGTCCACGGCACTTTCACGTGAGGGTTTTTCTTGCTCATGAGACTGCGCGTGCCTGTTTCTGGTCTTTGATTTTCCTCTTCTCCCCATTCACACAGTTGCCTGGTCTGGCAGTAGCCGCACCTCATCGCCCACTGCGGTGTGCCGGGTAACAAGCCGTTTCCCCGCACGTAGTCCCAACGGCTGCCCTGGGAGGTCAGTGCGTGGCAACCCCTCCTGACGGGTGAGAGGCCGGGGGTCCACAGAGAGTTTCGTCAGTGCAAAGCTGGGAGCAAGGTTAGGTTGTGCTGCGCTGCCGCCAGGCCGTCCAGCACGCCCCGCTCCGCGTGACGATGGCGAGCCACCGGCTGGCGCTCAGGTCAGCGTGTCGTGATTTGCGAAGAAGTCCCCCACTGTGTGTGCGGGCTGTTGGACTTTCGTTTCACTGTTGCTTGTACTTCTGTTGACAGCCATTCTGAAGGGAGCTTGTTTCTGCTGCTGAAGCATTTCTTCGGGCAGCTTCCCTGAGCGTCTTCCTTGCGCACAGAGTGTGACTGTGCTGTGAGCTGGGAACCCAGGTCTGCCGACCTGCTGTGTTAGCCAGGGCTCCCCAGAGGAGCAGAGGAGCGGGGGGCGGGGGTGCCGGTGGTGGTGGGCT
>RJWH01009136.1:0-24746 GCA_004363575.1 Solenodon paradoxus | reverse complement strand
GAGACGCCCGCGCTCCCCGAGACGCCCGCGCTCCCCGAGACGCCCGCGCTCCCGGAGACGCCCGCGCTCCCGGAGACGCCCGCGCTCCCGGAGACACCCGCGCTCCCCGAGACGCCCGCGCTCCCCGAGACGCCCGCGCTCCCGGAGACGCCCGCGATCCCGGAGACGCCCGCGCTCCCCGAGACGCCCGCGCTCCCCGAGACGCCCGCGCTCCCCGAGACGCCCGCGATCCCGGAGACGCCCGCGATCCCGGAGACACCCGCGCTCCCCGAGACACCTGCGCTCCCGTTATCACTGAAGGATGAGAATTCTCAACAGCCAAGATATGGAAGCAAACCTCCGTGTCCACGGATAAAGAAAATGTTCTGCACTTTGCTTTGATTTCGTTGAAGATGCAAGAGCTGCTTCTTCACCTGAGCTACCCCTCTTGGCACTTCACTTACAAAGTCAGATGCTACATGGCCACAGGCTAGAACTAGGCTCACTGACCAGCCTTGGGAGAGGTCTTCCTGGTAAGTCCAGGGCTAACACATGTTAAAGCATTAGCTGGTAAAATAGCCACAATTCTGAGGACAAACACAGATTTTGAAAGAGAGAAAAATTATTTTTCTCAAAGGAAAGGTACGGGCAGGAATGAAGGTGAGCAGAGGCAGAAGAGAGAGCAGGAAGAAATTACTCAACTGTTTTCTGCTGGTTTTTCCCCGAGTCCCGGGTCTCGAACCTGGGCCCTTGGGATGTACATGGACTATGTCCGGTGGCCTTATCCGCTAGGCCACCAGGGTGTGCCCAAAGGGAATCAAAATGTGAGGACGTGCCAAACTATGTTCTTATTTAAAATTATCTTTGTAAAGGAAATAATATAGCTTCCATTTTATTAACATAAAGTTAATGTTGACCACTTTAATCATAGGAAACCATTACTTAGGCACAGGGATGGAACCCCCTATTTCATCTTGACGGGTTGATCGAGCAGCTTGTGGGGCTCCTATCAATATGGAAAAATTTTATTCGTACTATTTTCTTGAGTTTCAAACATTGTGGTTACTTTGCTTGATACCTCACTGAACTACCTGCATACAGGAATGGCTCCCTATTTTTAGTTCTGGCAAAATGATCACTTTCTAAACTAAAAAAACATTTAAAACCACCCAAGCGGTTAACCACGCTCCGGAGCCTCACTGCTCAGATCCGGAAGCTTCTGTCTCAGGCGTGTGCAGGTGGCCGAGCGGGCGGCCGAACTCACCCGCGTCGTCTTCATAAACGTCTGCAGTCAAGTTACCTTGTGAGTGCCAATGATTTCAGGGAAGCAGCCGAGGAAGCCTTTGTATTCATGATTACACTCCATCAGGAAATGGAGATCTTTCTTGGGCTAAACAAGGCACAGGTGAGAGTTAGTGGGAGAGGGCCTCAGGCAATCCCAGAAAACAAAACCATTCTGAGGCCTGACAGTCACATACTCCAGGCACAACCTTACATGAATTTATTGAGAGTTAAGCATTCAGCCTAGTTTCCCTACAAGAAAATAACCCCCAAGACTCAGAGGTTGTAAAGCAAATGATAAAACAGAAGATAATTTTTAGGTTGGTTATTAAATTAGCTACTTTGAAATGGACCAAAATACCCCATTGGGAGGGGGAAAAAACTAGTTGATACTGTGTTAATATACAATCAAATGAAATATAGTATCTAAATTTTTAAAATTAATTTTTTATTGTAAAAATATTCTACAAATTAGAATAATTTCCTATGTATAGGCTCCCATTTCTTAGATATATTTCCCAAACCACCCTGCCCTCCAACAAGTCACCAAGTGGCCTTCCCCATTGCTAATGTCTAAATTTTAACAGAAAACGGAAATATTACAGACACGCTGGTAGTCACTGGAAGTGGAAATCAGTCTCTCCCGCTCCCCTGAACTGTCATTTTGAGGCCATGTGACTCACACGGGAGGGCAGGTGCACAAACAGCTCGGGGGGCCCCTGGAAATACTCTCTTACTGAGGGATTGGAGACAGCTCAGCTGGCTGCTCCCTACAGGGAGCTCAGCTGCCCTATGAGAAGCTTTGAGACTGGGCTGCTCTTGGCAGGGGACACCCTGTGGCCACGTGGGTCTAGACGGCCGGGCGCTGCGTCCCAGCTCCGGGATCCCGAGACCCGACGAGGCGGCTCTCCCATGGCGCTAGCATGAGGGGTCCAAGGTCAGGCTGACCGAGTCTAGAGGGGGACGTGAGCTGAGCTCTCGCAGCTCGTCCTGGTCCCTGACGGCGAAGGAGGGCAGAGCCCTGGACGCGGGAGGGCAGCCCTCTGTATTTCTGGATGGTGGAATGACCCGCCGCCTCAGGCTGTCCCATGAAACACTGTCACCGAGGAGCACGAACCAAGTGCAGAGGCAAAGAAAGAAGAGGGCAACCACAGGGGGTGTCGAGACTCTCTGAATGTGTGGGCGGGACAGGGAAACAGCCCAGCGCGCCCTGAGGCCCTCATACCTGCTCTGCCACGAGGCTGGCAATTTCCTCGTACGTCTTCCCCGCTTCTGTTATAGCGTCGTTGAGGTCGGCTTCGCCTGAAAGTCACAGAGGTGTTCGTGGTGGTGAGTTCTAGCTTCTCACTCAATCGTTGAAACACGATCATAGAAAATTCAGTTCTGAAACACGAGGGCTAGTGTGAAGAAGCCCCATCTACCTGAAACCTCGCTGCCCAGCTGACGGCGCATGGCCTTTTCTTTTTTAAAGGAAAGGTGCAGGCAGGCAGGAAGACAGCGCAGAAGCATTTATTTATTTAGCTGTTCATCTTGGTTGCTCCGCCTGAAGCCGGGTCCTAGGGATGTACACGGACCGCGCACCTCCAGAGGTGGCCAAGTAACCACTACTCTGCCGGACGCCTCATGGCCAGTCTTTTTCCACCTCCCAACCACTCCCTACCAGCCCTCACTGCTCACATGGCATTCCGCCTGCACTTCACCTAAAAGGTAAGGGCTCTTTGAACAATAAGGCCCATGCCAACGTGGCACCGCTCAGAAGCCGTCATTTCTGACAGACCACCCAGCGTGCAGCTGAAGGAGCCTCGGCTGCTCCATCAGGGTAAAGGGCCACAGGCCAGAGTCCACGTGTGCAGGCTTCAGTGTCTCCTCCCCACCTCCTTGTCCCTTGCACGAACATGTTCGGAAAGGAGTTTTTCTTACGAAGACTTTGGCAGTGAGATGAGGGCAAGGGCGGAGTGCTGCCCCTTCCGCTAGGGAAGGACACATAAGCAGCACACTGCACAGACATGTCCTAGAACAAACATCGAGACGGGGACAGCAGGGCTTCGAAAAGCACCGCCCTACAAAGCAGGAGCAACTGGCAACTGTGCGCCTGAGTCTGGTCACATCTCTAGACGGAAAGACGTGTGCAGAGAACAGTGGACAGGCTTTAACCACAGAAATGCTGTCAGCAACCCAGACGGGCTGAGGCCTGAGTTCTCGACACCATGGAAGGAAGTCTGCTAGGACACACCCACGCTGCCCGCCGCCGCGGGACTGCTGGGGACACTCATCACAGGCACCACGCAGCTAAGAAATACTTTTACTTCTACCTGCCTCACAGGTCACAGTAAGGAGATATAAACCAAAACATGAGAGAAGCAGCTAACTTGTTCTCCGAAGTGCTGTCATGATGACCTAGAATCACTCCAAGTAGATCGTATTATGTTGTCAACTGAAAGTAATAACGAATTAGGAAGAATCTCAATCACTGTGAATCTATTACTTAGTCAAAGCTTTTCCCTCCAAATGCCCATGAGAAGATGTGGTCTTCATAGAAGACTTGACCTTGGACTTTGGCAGTGAGATGAGGGCAAGGGCGGAGTGCTGCCCCTCAGAGCCCCTGCTTTATGAAAACAGTGCTGGAGCCCAGAGCAGAGGAAGGCAAAGGAGCTGACAAGAAAATACAACAGAAATAGGCGGGGCTGGGAACGGCCTGAGTGGTGGCAGACCTGGCTTGGGGACAAGGGCACCCAGTGGCGGAGTGAGAGCCGGGAGGGGCGGGTCTCCCCGCAGAGGCCCAGCGCAGAGGAGGAAGATGTACCTTGATACCCGCTGGAACTGAACACGCCGGCCAGACTCTGCAAGGCTTTCCCTATCTTCTGATATTCCTTGGGCAACGCTGCAAGAGAAGAAGAAACGGATTGTTAGGTGGTCCTCCGAGCAAACTGAAATGGGATTTGACTGCTTTAATAATAAGAGAAATCTGAAGTGAGTCAAAAGTCTAATAAAATGTTTAGTTTTTAAAAATCAATAACTGATGGCGTGCGCTGGTGGAGCAGCAGTTAGGTCTGTCGCCTCCGAAGAGCACAGGCCACATACCCCTGCTTTTGAGTCCTGGGTCAGTGGGGGGAACGACCCATGTGAACAGCTAAATAAAAATAAAGATGCTTCCTCCTCCTCTTTAAAGACATTTTTCTCCAACATTTTCTATTTTTAATTAATCAGCTGGTCAATTAACAGTGAGTACTATCATTCACGGCCACCACTGCCCACAATTCTCACTCGCTGAGTGGAATCAGAGTCGGCTGGCCGCTCATTTGGAAGATTCTGGGTGAGGTTTCATACACACACCACCCCGCCTGACCGTCCTAGGCACCTCTCTGCCAATGCAGACACGCCATCTCCTCGCGTGAGCTGGGACAACAAGACAGAAACTGACAGAGGTCACCTGATTACGCGCTCACGTCACTCAGTACTTGGTACGAACAGCTGGGACACTGAAAGTCGCCTCGTTGATATAAAATGTTTAAGACAGAGGGTCAATGAGTGTAAGGCAGGCTCTGTTTTCTGCAAAGGGCCAGAAAGTAAATATTTTAGAGTTCACAGGTGCCACTGTACTAACATAAAAGTAACCACAAAGGGGTGAGTCTCTGTTCCACTGAAACTTCACTTATGAAAACAGGTGATGGGACAGATCTGTCTGCAGGCCAGTCTGCCAACTCCTGGGTTAAGGCTTAGATTTCAGGTTTGGATTTAAGGATCTTAATGTCGCTATCATCTTTGCGATGCTAATTTTTAAGAAGCATTTTATTTCCACTTAGCTGTTCACGTTGGTTGTTTCCCCCTGGACCCGGGACTCAAACTCAGGGGCAGGTGGCCTATGTTCTTCAGAGGCGACTGAGCCAGACTGACCCAACAGTTGCTCCACCAGGACATGCCTGCTATGCTCTTTCTTCTAGTCATTGTTTTGTCTACTCGGGTCTTTTGCTGTTCCGTTGCTATGCCTTCTGAATGACTTTTTCGCAAGTCTCTGCAGATTCAGTTTCGTGTTCTTTAAGATTATTTTTTGACTTCAAATTCTACCTATTTTGTCTTACTTAGAGAAAAAGTCTTAAAAAAAAATCTTAAAAGGAAAAACAGGTAATTACATTCCTTCCTATGCTTCATACCAAGTATTGACACCATTTAGAAGTTGCTGTCACTTAAAACAGTGCTTTGACGTTGAAGCCGCTTTGATGGACACCAACAGGAAGGAACCACCAGGGTCCCGGAGGGAGGGAGGGTGGTTAGGACGGGAGACGCTCAGCACGAGACAGCCCCGCATGAGGCCTCAACTTCTCTCTTTGGGACCCGAGGCTGAGCTGGCAGCGGGCAGGGCAGACGTGAGTGGAGAAACCTGGGAGGAGCCACAGCTGTACGCAGGCCGTGGGAGGGAGGGAGGGAGGGACAGAGGGCGCAGGCAGAAGGCCAGGCACAGAGCCGTGGAACCCGTGCTCCTCATCCGACACTCAGGGGTTTTCTGTTAGCAAGGACACCAGTCTTTCCAAAATCTAGGGCTTTATTCACACACACATCTTACCAAATGGGTGAAAATTCCGAAGTAAGGACACAAGATAAAAAAGGACCACACGCATGCATTAAACATGCAGAAAAGATGAATTTTTCAAAGCACAGAACCGCAAACAACTGTAAGTGTGTGACTAAATGTGGTGCTTTCATTGGTTCTTGAACTGCTTGCAGGGCCGCTCCTCAGGAGCCTGCCAGGACACACTCAGGGCGTGGGGTACATTCACGTCTGGGGCACACTCAGGCCTGGGGTGCACACTAACACCGTGGGGCACACTCAGGCCCGGTGCACACTCACACCTGGGCATACTCACATCCGGTCCACTCACGTCCAGTGCACTGCTCGGGGCACACTCACACCTGGGGTGCACATTCATGCCCGGCGTGCACTCATATCCAGTCCACATTCGCGCCCGGTGCACTTATCTGGTGCACTCAGGACCAGAGCACACTCACACCCCGTGCACACTCATGCCTGGTGCGCACTCACACCCCAGACACACTCACACCCGGGCACACTCACACCCAGGGCACACTCACCCCGGCACACTCACGCCCGGGGCACACGCACGTCCGGGCACACGCACGTCCGGTGCACACTCACACCCCGGGCACACTCACGTCCGGTGCACACTCACACCCCGGGCACACTCACGCCCGGGCACACTCACGTCCGGTGCAGCGCTTCCAGTGTTCCTGGCCCACCGTCAGCAGCTCCTTTACGCCGTCGTCCATGGCCTTGGTGAACTTGCCCACGGCGTCGCACTTCTGTTCTCTGCGGGCAGAACACAGGAAGGCACGCCTGTGACTCTGCGCCTGTGGCCTGGCCGTGCTGCGATGGGCACGGCGTCCAGGGCGTGGACTCACGCAAACACAACCACAGGAACTTGCGGGTCCCAGAAACTGCTTAAAACCTGCCATTCATGTCAGGGCTCTGCTTCCTTTCCTCCTTGTTCCTTGTGGATTTTAGCTCAATTTCCTGAAGAAAGTAAAGTCACTTCTTGAATATCTTACTGAGTGACATTCAATCACGGGGGCCGGCGGTGAGCCTGTGAAACGGGAGCGGGGTGGCCGAGGGTGCTGTCCGCTCCGCTCCGCTCGCAGTGAGTCAGAGACAGCGACACACAGAAGGCATCGGCTCTTTCAGGCTAGAAAAGTCTTTACCGATCTGACAGCCACCACGATATACTGTCAAGGGAGAGGCTACGACTCTAAAACAGAAGGCGCAGCATGAGGTCATTTACGCTTCGACTGTTTTGGAAGATGACAAACTCAGGCCTACACATCACCATTGATTAACACTCCGGGGAGTCGGAAGATTATGGGGTTTTGTCCTTGTCCAGATTTTGGGGAACACAGAAGCAGTGACTTTATGCTAAGGAAAAGCCTCTTAAAAAAATACAAATGATCCCAAGATTTCTTATTAGTCCGCATACTGAAAAGGAATTGCTCTACGTTGTCAACTAAGCCTGCGCTTAAAAGATTCTGTGATTAAAAACATCACAGCAAAGCAGGCTGGGGATGCTTCTTTCGGGTGCTGCCAGAGACGTGTGCTTTGGGGCGCACTGCGGGTGTGCGTGGGCTCGGGGCCACGCTGTCTCACACTAGCCTGGAGCCACACTGACCACTGGGTCAGCGACAGAGTCACAGACCTCAGGGTCGAGGAAGCAGGCTTTAACGTGAGACTCGGGCAAAAGACGGTGCTTTCTGCACTGGTGATGCTTCCCTGTCGCCCGGCTCCAACCCCAGTCATTTCCAACCCTCTGCTGTGACCCTGTGGTGCCAGCTGCGGATGTGCAGCCAGACCTGGACGCTGAGACAGCGGACAGCCCGAGAGAAGTCCGGCAGAGCGCTCACATTTCTATGAGGTCCAGGTCGGGGGCCTCCGGCTCCATGGTGGAGAAGACCATAACCCCCACCAGCTCGTCCTTCTCGGCCTTCCTCTTCCCTGTCTTCCACTCCTGAAACAGGACACAAAGTGGAGAGCGAGTTGAGCTACTCTCTGAGCAGCGCCAGCAGCTGTCACAGGGCCGCTGCTTTTGCGTCTTCCGAAGGCACGACACCCGCCTTGGCACCATGGGCCAAACGGGCTCGCGCGCCCGCACGTGTGCCTGTGCGAATGCTGCTTTCAGAGCGAGTGACGCAGGCCGTCCTTCCCCAGGGCCAGCCGGCACAGACACAGCGCGTGTCTGCACTGTCCCTGAGGGTTACCAACATGCCTCGAAGCGTCAACTGTTTTCCCAAAGAGGTGAGAGGCTTTCTAAGGGACAAGATAAAAACCCGTATTAGGAGCTATTCGAGATCCTCGCCGTGTCCCCGGTGGCTCGGACTTAGCTAAGCTGGTGGATGGGCTGCGAACCATGCAAAACCCAAGGACCCGGTTTCAAGATCCAGGGCTGGGGGAGCCACCAAAATAAACAAACAAACTGCTTCCTCCTCTCCTTTCCTCTTCAAAAATTCTGGCATATGTAACACACACAACAGAGGCACATAAATACAAAGCAAGTAACAAAGAGAAAAGGCTGGAAGCAGCACACACGCAGCGCGTTCTCACCAAGGGAATCCGGAGCGACTACCACCAAGGCAAGAAAGAGAAAACAGCCAGCAATTCTCGAAGCCTCCTTGTCCTTCCTAATCAGCAACCCCGCCCTGCCCTGCAAAGGTAACCATTGTCCTCTCCCTCGTGGTCACCACTTCCACCAGCTAAACACACGATCCTGAAACACCACGCTGCTAGTTACCGAACCAACCAGGAACCGCGAGCTGCGCATTCTTTTTATGTGGCTGCTTCTGCTCAAGAAAGCTTACGCGCTAGACTCGCGTTCCCGCGGTAACTGCCTCCATTCTTTCACTGCTGGATTAGTTTCTGGACACTCCTCTGTTCGTTCATGCTGCCTCTGGTGGCGCCTGCCAAGCTGTAAGTGCCGCGGCAGACACACTTCTCCAGGGGCACCTGATTGCCTCTCTGCTGGGTATGCGCCTTGACGTGGGAAACCACTCGGCTCGAGGAGATAAAGCCCACCTGCGCTCCCACGTGCTCCCACCACCTTCTCCCGCCCGCGAGCACGGGAGTCCCAGCAGGGAGTCCCTGACCAGGAGGACACAGGAATGGCTCGTCTAACGGCAGTCGTTCTGCACTGTGGCTGAATTCGCTTCTCTTGGTTACAGTGACATTAGCTGCAGTTCTTAGAAACGTGTTCCTACAATACTGGATATGAGAGAAATAATGGGGAAAACATCTTCAGAGACTAAAAAGATACAATAAAGCAAAAGAAAACTGTTTGCAAAGAAGATACTAGTAAGATGTCAAGTAGCCATTTTTCCCTTGATTTTCAAAACAGCACAGATGGCCGCCGACAGAACGCCTCCCGGGCGGGCAGAGAGGGGCGTTCATCCGGACGGACGGACGGACGGACGGACGCCTGCCGCTCTGGGGAAATGAGGTGGCTTTGATGAGACGGTGCAACCGAATGCAGTTTAAGGTCAGAATGTGGTCAGAAGAACTCATTACTCTATTTCCCTAACTTCGTGCGGAAAACATCCTGCAGAGTCTAGCCTGCTTTCAGAAACACAGGAAAACACTCGCTGCTTGCCTGCTCCTTCGCCGGCTGTGCCGGCCACTGCGTGAACCTGTGACCGGTGTAGTGTTTGTCCCCGCACTGTGTGCAGGAAATGAGAAACGCTCAAGCAACAGAATCTTAACTCCTCTTGGACATAAAACTGGCATGAAGGTGACAATTCTCCATCTCCTCGAAGACCATCATCATAAAATGTCCCACCTTTTCATCTCGGAAGTTGAGGAACTGCTGGAAAACCTCGCTTTCTGAGATGACTGGGTGTCGACACATCCGGGTCACCCAGGCCTGCAGTCTCTCCATGCGCATTTTGATAAATTCTTCCTCAAAGCGACCTGCAACAGAGGGCAGACAGTCGCTGCGGCTCTGACGAAAACCGCCCTCACAGCTACTGGTTACTGGTCGGAAGTCACTTAGCAGAAGGAAAACAAGCATCATGGTGAGACGCTCAGACACCCACACCCACAGGGAGACCCACGAGAAATGAAACCCAACCGGACAATTAACAAACCTCTTCACTGTGACAAGAATCATCACAGCCTCGAGTGCTATTTTCTCCCAGACCCCTGATTGAACAATTTAAAAGCAAGTATTACTGCAATATAAATACCTTTCTTATAAACGAACATGATGCCAGCTCCTGTGTGGCCACAGGAAACCCGATAGGTACGGAAGAGTCAAAAAGGGAAATTTAATAAATATCTAAAGTACATGCCATTACTATACTTAAAATAATGTGTCTAAATGCAACATAATTGCAGATATACAAGTTTAGACTTAGTGTTTCTGAAAAATAACTCATGGCTGTAGTTTCTTGCATTTTGTTTCTTAAACTAAAAATATTAAAGCAATTTCAATTGCTGCAGCAGTGCAGTAATGAAAGCTGCTATCCCCACATTTATGACCATCCTAAAACAGAGCTCAGCAAGTGATACCTCTGTTCTTAATGCAGAAAGGTGTCTAAACGAGCCTGAGTGACAAACGAGATTACAGAACACTGAGAATCTTGATCAGCCTACCAAAAAAACCTCCAGCAGTCAAAAGGCTTCTGGAGATGGGACTGTGAGTGAGACAACTGACCAAGCCCCAAAGCAAGGGTCAAGCCAGGCAAACCCACCAATGGGCGCTCCAGAAAGGAAGAGCAAGCAGTGTTCGCTTGAACGACTGCGGCCGTGGACAGAGCCTCCAAGTGTGCGGCCTCCTAGCCTGGGGCAGCTCCACTGTCCTCTATCCCTGCAGCCGCCACCCTCCGTGAGCTCCACAAGGGAGCAGCTGAGAAGATGTGCCGCTGCGGCCTCCCGGCGTGGTGTGGGACATCCAGGCCGAGGCGGTGGCGCTGACAACTCCGGGCTGCTGGACAGGGCAGGCCAGGTGCTGCTCAGGCTGAGATGCTGAACTGGAGGGGCCAGGTGGGCCCAAGGCAACTCAGGCTGTGCGCGCACGTGAACACACACACACACACACACACACACACACACACACACACACACACACGTGAAGGAGACAAAAGGGCCTGCCGGGAAGTGAAAGCTGTGGCTAACGAGAGAGCCCTGAGCTGCGAGGACACCCTCTTACTTACACACACACACACACACGCACGCACACGAGCGTGTACAGTCTGTGTTTCACGGGGAGTGCATCCTCCAATCTACAAAGACAGAGTGAGCCCTAGGAAGCCAAACGTGAAACGAACAGACACATGAGTGTAACTGAGCTGCAGGGGTGACGGGTCTCAGAGATCTGACCCAGGCAAGTTACCAAACAGAAAACAGAAACAACAATGACCTTCAGAGAAGAAAAATCAGACTTCGGAGTTGCTAAACTATAGTCTCTAAAATGTCTGGTTTTCAACAAAAAATAAAGATATTTAAAAGCAGTCCAGTGTTCTGCTACTGAGAAGAAAAAGCAATCAAATGTATCTCAAGTGCCCCTAGATGCTGAATTTAGTAGACAAAAATGAAGAGCTGAAGCAGGTTCAAAGAACTAAAGGAGTCATGATTTTAAAAATTAAGGAAAAATATGCTAGTCAACACGTAGAGTCTCAAGAAGGAGACAAACTAAGTAAAAATGCCTACATGAAAATTGTGGTGTTGAAAACAATGATTAAGAGTAAGAACTCACTGCAGGGGCTCAGCAGCAATTTCAAGATGGCAGAAGTTACAGTCAGTGAATCTGCATCAACAGAAATCATTTAACCCGAACAGAGAAAAAGTGAAAACAAACAGGCTCAGAAAGCAACCAGCATTCCAGTGTATTTTAATAAAGGGCAAGCGAGAGAAAAGAGAAAACTGAAGCGGTGAATCGGGAAAGCTCTCAACTCAGAGGGAAGATTTCCATCTACACTTCCACGAAGCTCCACCGATCCCGAGCAGGCCAACTACAGACCTGAGAGCAGCGAGTCAACACTCATCCCGTGCAGAGTGTGTGTGTGTGTGTGTGTGTGTGTGTGTGTGTGGTGTGTGTGTCTGCAGGTGCGCGTGCGCAGAGTGCATTTCTGTGGGCGTGTGCACGTGTGACTGCCAGACTGAATGGAGGTCGGAAGGCAACGGAAAGACATAGCTAGCACGCTAAAAGAAAACCTACCAGTCGTGAATTTTATAACTAGTAAACCTAGTTCTCAAAAAGGAAGGCAAAAAAGACATCCACATAAACAAAGAATGAGAGAATTCATTGACAGCACATTTGCAACATTAAAGGAAGTTCTTCAGGTTAAAAGGATATGACTTCAGGCTGAAGAGAAATGACCCCAAACCCCAGGGAGAAATGGAGAACATTACAATATTTGGGTTATAATGAAAGGCCCTATTGGAGATAAACTTTTGTAATTTATTTGCTTTACTTCTTGAAAAGACAGAGCATTGTAGAAAGTCATAATTATGTGATGCTGTTGGACTTACAACATGTAAGTATAATATATGTGATAACAACAGCTTAAGAGGAAAGGAAATGAAACTATATTGGATACAAGTTTCTATTCTACTAAATTTCAGCATTAATTTTAGGTGCATTGTGATATTTTAAAAAAGATGTATATTGTATCCACTAAGGCAACAACTAAGAAAATAACTTAAAAAACTTAGTTCTGAAAGTGAGAGAAATCTGGCGTGCTCTGCTGGCTTAATGGTTAAGTCACTGGACACAGTCTGCACACGTTCCCGGGACCCAGGACAATTAGAATGAATAACTAAATAAAAAAAAAAAGAAAACGAAATGGCTAGACTAACGTCAGCCAAGCTAAACTTCAACGCAGGGATTACTAGGGATAAAAGGGATATTCCGTAATGACGAAAGGGTCACTACATCAAGAAGATATAACAAAAGTTCTAATGTGAATTCTACACACACATACATGTATGTATGTATCAAAAGCCTCAAAAATCATGAAACAAAAGTGATAGAATTGAAAGGAGAAACAGTCCAACAATAATAGATTTCAATACTGTTTTATCAACAGTTGAGAGAACTGGAAAGAAAATTGGCAAGAATACAGGAAACCTGAACAATATTATCAACCAATCCAGCCTGAGTATATAAAATGCTCTACCGGGTTGCTGCAGAATTCATATTCTCTGGAAGGACAGACACGACAGGACCTACCACACGCTAGACCATGAAATAAGTCTCAGTGAGTGTGAAAGTGTGGAATTCATAGTGTGCTTGCTCTCTGAACATAACATAAAACAGGCGACTCAACAACAAAATGTGAAACATGCCCAAATACTTGGAAATTAAATACACTCCTACATAATCCATAGGTCAAATAACTTAAAAAAAGAACCCCAAAATATTTTGAAATGAATGAACATGAAAATGCAACATATCAAAATTTATGAGCCCTGCTGGCTAGCGGTGTAGTGATCCTGGGATCAGTCCCATGCACACCCCAAGGTTCCGAGTTCAAGACCTGGGGCGGGTGAAACATCAGTGTGAACAACTAAATAAAAATGAATAAAGTGCTGCTTTTGCCTCTCTCCCTGCCTGCCTGCCTATCCCTCTCCTTCATTCCTGCTTGCACCTTCCCTTTAAAAACAAATTAAGAGACATAGCTAACACAGTAGTTAGTGAAGATGCTGTAGCATTTAATGCTTGTACGAGATCTAAGTTTCCAAGTTAAGAAACTGGAAAAAGATCAAATTAAATTCAAAGAAAACAGATGGAGAGAAATAACACAAAGCAGAAAATAATAAAAGAGAAAAAAGAGACTAAGTAAAACCAGGAAAACAGAGAGGAGACACCAATTCCCAAAATCAAGAGTAAAGGACTGGGTGTCACTGCAGACTCTGAAAGTAAGAAGGATCACCAGGAACAGCGACTTAAATGAAACTGACCCATCCCTGGAAAGACCCAAACCAGCAACACGCAAGCTCGTGAAGACGTGACTAGCACTGGATCTACTAGGGAAACACATACTAACGCCTTCCCACAAGGAAAATTCCAGCCCAGATGATTTCCGGGCTGAATTCTGTCAAACATTTCTGGAACATTAATATGTGTGTCTACAATCTCTTCCCAAGGAGACCGGCACTGCCTTGACACCACAACAGACAGACATCACGGGAAAACTCTAGACCACTAGCTCTCACGAATGGAAACACAAGCATATTCAATTCACATGCTGATGGTCCTATCAGCAAACTGAATTTAGTAACAGAAAGTATAAAAAGAACAATATAACACACTCATGTGAGGGTCACCCCAAGAACAAAGGGCATATAGAAAAAACTTAAGATCACCTTAAAAATAAATGAGAAAATTCAGCCTCCCATTTGTGAAGAAAACTTTCAGCAGAACAGGAACACAAGGAGTCTGCGAGCCTCCCTTAGCCGCAGGCTGTGAAAGCCACGGGCCCGGGTTTAAGACCCGGGCAGGGTCTTAAATGGGGGCAAAAAATAGAACAAATACTATAAAAGGAGGTCTGTTAACTTGATAAAAGGGCATCTACAGAAATCCTGTAGCTATTACCGTGTTAAATAGTGAAAGACAATGTCTTCTCTTTAAGACTGGGAATAAGGCAAACATCTGCTCACACCACTTCTATTCAACACGATACTGAAAGCCCGAGCAGTACGATAAGGCAAAAACAGAAATAGCAGGTATGCAAACTGGAAAGGATGAAAATAAAAACTGTGTCTATTCCAAGATGGCATGACCATCTATGTTTAAAAAAAAAAAGAACCCCAAAGAATCCATAAAAAAAGTTCCTAGAAATGATGAGTTTAGCAAGGCTGCAGATACAAGGTCAATACCAAAAATAAATACATAATTTTATTTTCAAATGCAACACAATTTGAAAACAAAAATTAAAAAATGTATCATACCATTTACAACAGAACTACCCCATTAAAATTCTCACATAGAAGTCTAGCAAAATGAGTAGAATTTTTCATATGTCGAAAATTACTCTCAGGCACTAAGATGCCAACTATGAAAGACATAGACTCGAGTTCAAGACTTGTGCCAGAGGTCGCAAAAAAAAAAAAAAAAAAAAAAAAAAAAAAAAAAAGAGGAAAACAATTTAACACAAAACAGAAAAAAAGATGTGAACACTGTGCACTGAAAATTTATGAATGGGAAAAGAAGAATGAAAGACACCACCATTAGTTATCAAGGAATGCGAATTAAAACTATGGGACGTGGTAAAATGAGGACACTGACACTACCCCGAGTGAGAGTCGGGACCGGGGGCCCTGCCTGCTTACCCATCACAGGTGACGATCCAAAGTGGCGGTCCCCTCAGGTAATGGGCAATTTCTTAAACACAGTGCTCGTCTACCTGCCATGAGACCCAGTCATTCCACTCCCAGGTACACGAGAGAAATGAAAACTTAGGTTCATACAAAAGTGTGTATTTAAAGGTTACAGCATCCTTATTTATAATGCAAACTGGAAACCCAAATGTTCTTCAGCGAGTGAATGCACACACAAACTGTGGTACAGACATACGAGGAGATGCTCAGCGATGAAAACAAATAGCTATCAATAATACAAGATGGATGAATCTGAAAATGCCTTTTAAGCGAAGAAGTCAGACTCCAGAGACTATAAACTATATGATCCACTTATAATGATATTCTAAAAAAGGCAAAATTGCACAAGGAACAGCAGTGTTGTTATGGATGAGGACTGGGGCGAGGCTGAGTATCATGGAATTTGGGGAGGGGATGGCACTTTCTGTCCCCTGAATGCAGCGGTGCTTACAAGAGACAGAGCTATTGCCCAAAAGGGGTGAATTTACTGTATGTTTTAAAACACATTTGAAAAACAGCCTGGATTTTTCTATAGAAAGCATGCGCACAAATACGAGCATCAGGGCCCACACATCAAGAACGCGCTCCCGACAAAGGGGACCCTGAACAGGAGCTGTGTCCAGACACCTCCTGCACAGTAAAGCACTTCAGTTCCCCGCCTCCTACAGGCAGAGGGAGCCCCAGATCGGTGCTAGAAAGCAGACAAAATGCCCTCTTGGAAAGACGACGACCAGCCTCTGGGACAGAGACGGTCACAGTCAGCACTGACCTGGTTTACACTGAATCTATGTACAGTTGATAACCTACTCGCTGGTTCAAGCTAGTTAATTAAGAATTCTTACTCCTCCTTAAACTCTTTCTGACATAGCTGGTTTATTTCCAAACTGACTCGAGGTGTCATTTTGTGCTGGATCGGAGCCTTCTACCAGATGACAGAGAATGAGGGAAAACGGGGAGGAGGGATCCCGACTCCCCAATTCCAATGAGCCTTACTGAGGTGCTCGCTGGTCTGTGCACATACCCGTCTGAGGAGACTCAAACCAGAATCGCTCAGTAGTAAATTCTCACAGAAGCAAACCCATGAGCAAATGCACAATGTCGGCTGCAGGTTTTTCATGGGTCGATTACCAAGTCTGCAGACACACCATGACATCAGCCCCTCGGCCTTCCTTTTTCTTCCCTCCAGGACGTCAGGGAGAGGTTACAGAACCACCCCTGTGGGCATCACGGGCAGGAGGCGAATGACAGGAGGGGAATAAAGTGGCTTCTGTGCCTTCGCTTCCTCGGCACATGTCCCAGCCTGTGACGCAAAGCCCAGCTCTCTTCAGACCGAGGGGCTGTTGTTTCCCGCTTTTCTGTGGCACCCCCGGCTTCAGGCCTGACTTAACACGAACCCAAGTTCCAGGGCAGCGCTGTGATTTCATGATGCTTTAAAACAGCACTGAGTTGAGAGTACACAGTGTATTAAAACCTGAGGGAGTGAGAAATCCCTGCACTTCTTCAACACGACGGAGGGGTATCGTGTGCATCAGGCCGCTAAAGGCGAGTCTGAAGTTCAGAGATCTGGAGAAGGGGGAGCCGCGGGGTCCATGGAAAGACCTCTCCATTGAAAGCTGACTGAAAGGGTAAGGGGGACAGAGAGGAGGGCAGTGTGTCTGACTGGGAGTGGAACTGGGGGGAGTGGCGCCTCCCACTCTCGGGGGTCCCCGGCTGACAGCGAGCACGTGGCCCCATTCTCCTTTTCGTCAGAATGATGTGAGGTTTGGGGTGTTTTCAAAAAGAAACTTAATTTCTTTAAAAAGAAAAGTTTCTATTACCTCAGAAATTTTCCAGAGAAAAGAAAGGTAAAATATAAAGCAACGTTTCAGAGATGACGACATTCTTTCTAAGGTGACTCACTCTGGGTAAAGACGGGGTGCCCACATCGCACGACTTGAGGGAGCAAGTTTTAGAATCCGACTCCGATTCCTTTCTTCGGCAACCCTGAGCAGAGCCGGTCAACATCTGAACCGAGACAGCACAGGTGACCTGGAATCCAGGGACGAGCCTCAGCCGGGTGGTGAAAGGTCCCGGGCTGGCTCTGCCACCAGGCTGCTCAGATTCCCGTCCCCCTCGGAACGACTTCTCTCAGCTCTGGCTCTCGAGTCTGATGGAGGTGCTCCGGCCTGCTGATCGGGGCCCCTTAACCGGGTCTGCGTCTCTTCTCACTGGTTCAGGGCAGGCTCTGGGCATCTCTCACCACAGGCCTTTTTGGCTCTGACCGTTAGGCCTGTCTGCCATCTTTGCCTTTCTGTACCTACTAGTTTCATTTCTCTGGATGTTTTCTAGAACCCCTTTTAGTCTTTAGTAAAAAGCTCTTTACAAAGTTTTATCCCAAAGCACACTGAGGACTAACTCCAAGTTCTGACTAGGACGGAAGTGACAGAAACTTGACACTTGACATAAATAAAGAGAAGAGGACAATAATCAGGGATAAGACATTTCAAAGTCAACAGACACGGAAATAACTGAGTGGAAAACGCGGCGACTTCCTCCACCAACACGCAGACGCTCCCAGTGTCCACGTCTAACGCGTCCGCACTGCTGGACAACGACACTGCTGGACAAGACAACTTAACTTCTATGGTTGGCTACTTAGATCAGGTGTCATTTTTCATCTTTAAATTATTCACATATTTCTTTTGTAGGAAAGGGTGTGTCAGGACATCACTAAGATTCAAGGTACGTATAGAAAACCGACAGGAAATGCTATGAAGCCTTCTTGTCAGGTGTTCAGGTAACTTCTGATACACGCACACCAGATACAGCTGGATCCAGCCTTGTGTGCTGCTCGTCTAGAGGATGGAAACTGTCACCGCCTTACACTGTGGTGTCTAACTGAAGTCCTACACGTGTCATCTGGGCTCAGTGTCAAACTCACCTGTGACTTGCTTATCTGGAAGAGAAGGGATTGGAATGGCTGACCCAAACTTCACCAGGAGACGCTCATATAACCAGTCGAAGTGTTTGTATCTGTGGTTTACGGACCGGTTCGTGTTCTACGGAGCAAGGGAAGAGAAGGGAAAGCTATCAGCGCTGCCTACGGAGAAGAAGGAAAAAGCAGCCGTGACGAGCTGCGGAGCGAGCAGGGCTCGCCTTTGGGTAACGAGGGTACTCACTGTCGGCGTCAGCTGATACTCAATGTAGCTCTTCAGACCATACATCTTGGAACCTTTCTTGGGGTCTGCGACCACGCAGTCAAATGTAGAGGTGGGGTAGACCCACATGGGGCCATAATCTCCGACCTATACAACGTTCCAGAGAGTTAACTGTTACCTCGAGCAGCACAAAGCATAATCGGTGTAAGCCTCCAACAATGTTTGCAGGACGGAAAGGCCTTTGGAGTCACTCTTGCTCTTCTTTGAGACGCTACATAAATGCCCTGTTCGTGTGGAGGTTACGTTTGAGGAACACACCTGTTAGGACAAAGGCTTCTGCTCCCCAAGTGGGCAGCTCAGGCCCACCCGCCCCTCCTGCAGAAAGCCGGATGGACACAGTGCTCTCTCCAGGCAGCTGTCTTTGCTCTATGTTGTGAAGAACTAGTTTAAAGACTTTCCAATCTATCAGGGACTGAGAGTTTTGTGAAAAAGTTACACTCCAAAATGTCTCAACAATATCAAATTGTCATCACACTTTTTATTTATATTTTGTTTTAAAGGCAGGAATGGAGGCGAGCAGAGGCAGGCAGGAAGAGAGGAGGAAGCATCTTTATTTTACTTTCATTTAGTTGTTCACATTGTTTCCTTCCCTCCAGGCCCACGACTCAAACCCAGGGGTATGTGGCTTTACTCCTTCAGAGGTAGGTGACCCAACCACTGCTCCACCAGGGACACCACCATCGCACTTTCTAAATACTCATTTTCTGTATACTCAGCCCTCATTCTTTTTAAGGCAAAAGGAGGAAAAAGCAGGGTGGGTATGAGAGCACAGATGCTGTTAGGTCAAGAAGGTGTCTGAGGCCCCCAAATTTAATAGGAGACTAAAGAGAAGGGCTCTGAGAGGAAGCTACTAGACTCCGGGGGCCCTGGGAGGGGCCCAGACCCAGAAAACACTCTTGAAGCTGCAGAACAGGGATCTTCAAGGGGAGCTTCCAGGGGACTCTCCTTGTGCCCAGGGCCACGGGGCGAGTCCAATGAGCAGGGCCCGGTGTCCACGGCCGCACTTGACTGGTGACTGGAGGTGGATGCACCTGCCAAGCACAGACCGAGGGCGCAGCTGCCTTGGCTTCCAAGTCCCCGACGGCGCCCTCAGCTCCACTTCCCCGCGAGCGGCCGGTGTGCAGCCAGCCTGTGGGGAAGGCGGCCCGGCCCCGCCGAAAACCGTGGGGCAGTGCGGACACTGGCGTCCACGGGAGGCTGCTCTATCCCTGTCAGGCTGTGTCCCCTGGGAGAACATAAGGGGCAAGGTCGTCAGCCCTTAACTCTGTGGAGTTTTAAATGTGATGAAAAGAATAGTTGCTGATGCTCACTCAGCATGTTTTTTAGAGCCTGATGAGAACTGGAAAAAATGAAAACAATCTTTACAAAGAAGATAATTACGCCCAAACTTTCTTTGGGGATAAAAGGGGCTCCTAGTTATTGTCCTGCGATGTGGAGTTTCTAGAGTTTCAAGTTTTTCAAAGCTGTAGAAACAAGTAATTAAAAACCGCACTGATATTAGTGTTGCGATGATTTAAGGTTTTCCGGGACCCAGAGGGCACAGAGTAAGTCCGAAGTCCCCGCATCGTGTCTGAGTGCAGAGACGAGCTCCAGGTGCCGCCCCACCTTGCAGCCAGGGCGGGGTCACAGGTCACAGGAAGGCAGCTGGCTCTCTTCCAGAAGTCCAAGGGGCCACACAGGGAGGTAATGCTCAGATAAACTGACCAGCCAGCAAAATTTGGGCGAAACCAGAGAGGCTGAGTCACCTCATGTAACAAACAAGTTATTCGAAGATTTTTTTTTAAAGGAAAAGTGCAGGCAGGAAGGGAGAGAGAGGAGGAAGAAACATTTTAATTTTGTTGCCATTTGTTAATCACACTGCTGTTCCTTCCGGATTCAGGACTCCAACCCAGAGGTACATGGCTTGCGTCCTTCAGAGGCAACTGACTTAACTGCTCCTCCAGCAGGGCGTGCCCAGATGTTCTTAGTGGTGTCATTAACTCTCAAATTTATTTGCAAGCTCCTTATGGTGACCTGACGGCTGGTTTACTGGGAGGAAGACTAGTCACCACGAGCAGAGTGGAAAAGACACTTATTCCGACAACATGAACATCCTTTGTTATGGCAGAAACCTAGATATCTGAACTAGGCTTATGAGTTAATAAACAGGGCTGGCAGAAAAGCAGCACATAAAAGACACTTCAAAATACACTAGAGAGGAAAAATTATTTAAAGCATACACATTATGGGTGCTGTTGGTTCTATCACTAACGGTTTATTTCTGAAAGACAAAAATAAACAATATGTAGATAACAATGATAGGCATTAATTTATGATTCTCTTAGGAATTCTTAAAACACAAACACAAACTATCAGTTGGTTGAAGCATTAAATGGGTGTGAAAACACTTTCAAATGACTACAACCCTCTTAGCTTTGAAATATTCTCAAAGAGCTTAATTAGAAACAAAGCAAACAAAAATAAGGAAACTTACAATGATGGGAATTTTCTCTTTGGGTTTTGTTAGCTGCTTGGCCAGTAAATACTGCTCCATTCCAGGTTTTGCGAATCCAGGAAACCTAACCATGAAGACAGAGCTCGTGAGTCTGCGTTCCATACAAAAAGTCTACAACTCTCATCCACATTAACCGAACGCAGCAGTGTTAATCTTGCTCTGTCTTTCTGATGTGCTAGAATCTGGAAACGATGGCAAGTGAAACCTCACGCAATCAGATTGTGCGATGGCCAGTTAGTCATTTAATTAAGCTTTATCTGGTCAGAGAAGAGTTTGACTCCAGAAGGTGTGATATTTACAGGTTCTCTCTTAGCTTAACTGGATCTCAAAGACCAGAGTGAAGGGCAGATGAGAAAAATGACCCCTGGAGGTCCCGGGAGGAAGAGAATCGTGGTACCAAAGAGATGACCACTAGGGGCATCGGTCACACACTGGCATTTCTGCATCAAATTAAAGACACCTCCCAGCATTCACCCTCTGGGAGCACTTACATGCACGTGGCTGGAATTGCCTTGAGAACAGTTTATGAGACACTCAAGAAAACTGGCCACTGCAGTCGAGACAGCAAAACATTATAAAGAACCCTGACGACCTTCCAGAAATCAAGTCTATGCCCAAAGCAAATTTCTAAAATTGGAGAAAAATCAGAATAGATACTAAAAAAACTACTTTAAAAAAAGACAATATTAATTTGGGTCTTAGTAATTTTTTAAATTGAGGAATAAAACACCCAAAAAAGCAAACTGCTTAACGCAGAAAAACCAAATCTTTATTTCTGCAGAAGGCCGGGTACGTCACACAGGCACACAACCAGCTTAAGGCCGATGTGATGTTCTCGAGGCCTGGGTTCCCCTGACCCCCGACCGGGTCCCCTCCCAACCCTCTTCCTGGACAAGCCTGTGCAACACGGCTCACAGGAGAGCAAAGACGAGCCTTGGAGCGGGGTGGCCTTGGACGAGAATTCCAGCTCCGACACTTTACACCGCAGATCTCCTTATGCGAAGCGGGGGATCAGGGAGGAAATGAAAAGACTTACGTAAAGGGCCTCACATGCACACATATAAATTAAAATTATTTCTAAGTATGCCGTCCTCTTGACAGTGCTCCCTGCAGCCTCGGGGGGAGCGTTCTCTGTGCTCAGTCAGCACTGAGTAGTAGACTTAAACGACTGATCGTGCTTAATTGCCACTATCCTTTCACACGTCACTAGAGCAGAAGCACCTTAGAGACAGTCTTTCTATTTTTAGGACCCAGAGGAGCTACGGGAATACACCAAATGCTTAACCTGAAACCCTTTTGTTCAAGAACCTACACTTTGGACAGAAAGTGGTGACGGAAACATGAGGATGTCACACGATGCCTCTGGGACTCACTAGAATGCAGGTTTGAGCAGAGATCACATTTCACACTCTGTGGTGCTCTGAGCCATCACACGACACTCTGGGGGTGAACTACACACCCATTTAATGCTCAGGGAAGGCGATGCGATGTATTAGTTCCTCGAGGATTATCTCGCTGGCGTCCTAGGACGCCCAAGTCACTTAGATTTCTCCTCTCCCGCTTTTCCAGTATAAGATCTATGGTCTATGACGGGAACATAACTGTCATGTAAAATGGATTAACAGCCAAAATGGTCACACTTGATCTTTCACAGCGGTGTGGGTGTGAGTCATTTCTACATTGGTTCAGGGAAGTGCAGACGTGCGGTCTGAGCGGTCCCCAGGACAGAGAGAGCACACAGCCTCAGAGGCACAGGGCCAGTGAGGACGGCTCTAACTTTGTTCCCACCCGGACTGAAATTTTAGAGCACAAAGAATACTTGATTCAAACCGAGGAGAGAACTGAAGCTCAAAGAGGTCATCCGACTCCCCCATCAGATGACGAGTCAGAGCGAGCAGGGGCAGAGGCGCTGGGCGCAGTCGGGCATCAGAGCCGAGTCGCAGCCTCCCTTACTGCTGTGCCGACTCGGCATCAAAGTGGGGTTAAGAGACACACTATGCTTAAATGGGCTTCAAACAGACTGTATATTTACGCTTAAAGGACAGAGAATAATGGACTATAATGAGAACTTCAATCCAACTCTAAGACCCGACTCATCATGACTGATTACACTATGTTTGCACTGAGCGTGAAAATGCATAATGGATGAAACTGGACAGAGAAGCTGAGAATGTATTTAAAGAACTCATTTAATCACCTGATGCTATTCAGATACACTAAGGAGAACTTGTAAAATTCCTTAATCATATATGCGCGCGCGCGCGTGTGTGTGTGTGTGTGCAGATTATCTTCATATCTAGATTTTTATCAAATAATTACGCCTAATTGTTTTTCCAGGCATAGATAAACATTCTTTGATATCTGCTTGGAATATTGGACTTGGAACACTGAGAAAAAGAATTAGTAATTTCAGAAAAGAAAACTATTTTAAATACATCTGAATATTTTAAATATAACTTTAAATAAATATTTTAAATGTAACTATAAATATAACTATCTTAAATAAACTACCTAAAATACATAACTATTTAAATATACTGCAAGAAAAGTACTTGGAGATTCTTACAAAAGTCTATTTTATATCTTGAACCTTGAAGCTACATTGCTGTAAAGGACAGACTGACTCAGACTTTCTACCAAGAGATCCCATTTCACACTCTAGTCACACTCACCGTCCCCACAGGACTTCCTGCTAAGTGTGTCCGCACTGCTGAAAACACTAAGCACGTGTGTGTCAGGGAATGAGGGGTTATGCTGGCTCCTTACGCCTGTGTGAGCTCAGGCACATTTTCCCAGAGTGAAGTGGAGACGGCACGTCCCACAAAGGTACAGGGACGGCAGGTCCCCAAAGGCACACAGGGATGGCAGGTCCCCAAAGGCACACAGGGCCACAGGAGGATGTGCACAAACCTCTGCGCACAAAGTCTGGCACGTGGTGATACAAAAATAGTAAGTATCTGGCAGAGACTTGTTAGTATTATTTTTATCTTTCCTGTGGCAGCAGCAATGGTAAGAGGTGATAAAGGTAAAGGTAA
The DNA here is from genome assembly GCA_004363575.1 of Solenodon paradoxus. NCBI lineage: Eukaryota > Metazoa > Chordata > Mammalia > Eulipotyphla > Solenodontidae > Solenodon > Solenodon paradoxus. Next base: position 890 of record RJWH01009136.1, on the reverse strand, counting down.
GAAAAATTTGACAGATCATTAAAAAGAACAAATGTCTCATTTTAAAATAACAACAAAAAAAAAAAATGTAAATAAATGTCAGAATAAGGTCCAAACAGAAATGCCCAGCCCTCACCCAGAGCTTCACAGATGACTGAAAGGGGAAAGGCACCTGCTCAGGACCCTTGTCTGCTTCTACCAGTCTTGCTCCGACTCCCGCCAACCTACTTGTTAAGTGGGAGCTTCATGGACGAGGCGCCGGGACGGCTGTTTCCTCGCTGGGCGCCCCCTGTGTCGGCCGCCTCTGACTCCTTGAAGTAGGGTGAGGACGACTTGGGCTCATCCCAGTCCTCATCCCAGTCGTCGTCATCACCGGCAGCTGGAGGGACAGAGGCCATCGGCAGGAGTGAGCGAACAAGCATAGGTGACTCGGTGTGCGCCTCGCCACCCCTCACCAAGCTAACCAACTCCTACTTTTTGCCGACAAACTGTCATTCGAAAGGTAAGGAAGCAAGTTAAGGGCTTTTCCTTCTAAAGTTATTTTGAAGAAAGATCTTTTTATTTTTTTGGCTGGTATCTGAATCGTGCTAAGCGATTTTCAAAAAGCTGGAGAGAAGAGGACAGGACAGGAGTATGATGTTTACAAGGAGAGTATAAACTTGCAAATAAGCAAGTCAAACACCTCTTCAGTCAAGAAGACTGGGGAGGATGCGGAGACGAGAGATCTCTGGACAGGGAGACGGGAGGATGCGAGGAAGAGAGATCTCTTGACAAGAAGATGGGGGAGGATGAGGGGAGGAGAGACCTCTGGACAGGGAGACAGGGGAGGATGCAAGGAAGAGAGATCTCTAGACAAGGAGACGGGGGAGGATGAGGGGACGAGAGATCTCTGGATGGGGAGATGGGGGAGG
>RJWH01009135.1:0-24828 GCA_004363575.1 Solenodon paradoxus | reverse complement strand
AGCCGAGCCGGAGGGAACTGGGGATGAATGGGGAGTACAGAACTCCGTGGGTCCCTCGCGTATCTCTTCACCTTAGGCAAAGAGGCCCGGGAGCCAGAGCTCTGAGTTGTCATGGTGAGAACCGTGGTGATGCCCAGGCCCACTCGGGCAGGGGCAGCATCCATGTTGATCCAGAAGGAGACCCAGGATAGGATGACGATGAGTAGACTAGGGATGTACATCTGAATCAGATAGTAGCCCATCTGCCGTTCCAGGTGAAACTTTACCTCGATGCAGGTGAATATCCCTGTAAGGAAAGAGGTGAGGTATCAGCCCCCAGATCCCTAGCCTGCCCCTGAGCCTGAGAGACTGGACGAAGGCAGCCCTATCTTTGTGGGCCAGTCTGTCGGACAGTGGGCTGGGCCAATGAATGAGCCTTTCAAAACGGTCCCAGGGAGCAGCAGATGTGTGTTCTGGGGAAGTTCTCAGAGTAGCCTTCAGGGCTTGACAGCTGGCTCCCAGTATTTGGGTTTCTAGTACGAGGCCTTTCATGGGACAGCACAGCAAGAGGATTCAAAGCAGGACTCCAGAGCCAGACTGCCTGGGTTTGAATCCTGAACCTTCCACTTCCTCACTATGTAAGGAAGGCAAACACACAAGCTTTTTTTTTTTTTTTTTTTTAACCCTGGCCCTAGGTCTCAAATCCAGGACTGTGGACTTCACATGGCCTGCACTTTAGCAACCTTAGCTGCCTGAGTCACAGAGGTGTCCTCTACTCAAGCGTTTTGACCTTCAGTTTTCTTGCCTGTAAACCAGTAACAATATCAACACCATTGCTGGGTGATTGTAGGAATTACGTGAGCTAATGTGTTGAGGTGTTAAGCACACAGTAGCTGGTCCATGATCATTATCAACAAAGCAGTGAGCTTAGACTCCACTCAGATCTGAGCAGCCTTGCTTGAGCTTCCTGGTACTCCCAGAAACTCTCTGGCAACAATGGTTCACCGAGATAAACACTGCCTAAGTCTTTAGCAAGTGAGAACAGCCAGATAGCAAACATCTGAAACATTGTCCAACAGAGCCCAGGTCTGGACATGGGCTGGAGGTTCCCATAGAGTATCAGGTAGTGGTGTTCATTCCACCAACCCCAAATGTATTGGCCCCAGGCATGTGTACCAATGCTCTGCCTCCTCTGCCAACCATCTTCACTTTATCCTGCTTCCCATGCCACAGGGCTAAGAAAGCAGTAGCTCAGAGTTTATCTCAGCAACAGAGACTTGGGGGAACCAGAGCAAAAAGCAGAGGCTGTGTCTGTTGTTACTTTGTTCTGGCCTAGGCTATGCTTATCTGATTCTTCAAGGCTGGTGATTTCATCAATGACTGATGATGGCTTCCACATGTTTTGTGATGCTGTGATTGCCCCTGTGTCCACCCAACCTCACCCCATGCAGGACTTCTTGCCATGACATGCTCTTGGTAGGTATCTATCTTTTCTTTCCTTTTTTTTTTTTGAGGGGGGCCGGTTCTGGGGTGAGTGATCGTGGTTTCAGGAACAAAATGTAGAAAATGCATAATAATATCCATAAGCTCATATTTATCAAGCTTCTACGAAATGCCCTGACTTTATGTAGTTTGTCTCATTTAAATCTCATAGCAACTCTTTGGAGCAGGTAAAACTATTTCCCATTTTGTAGATAGGGATACTTAGGCTCGGAGAGGTTTAAGTTATGTTTCTCAAGGACACTCAACAAGTAAATGGTGGAGTCAGAATTCAAACTCAGCTCGGCCTCCAAAGCTCTTGCTTTTATCCACAGTATCATATTAGTTCAGAAACATTTAATACTATTTTCTTCCAGGATTTAAAAATATATTTTAATTTTTACACATTAAAATAAACTCATATGATAGGTTCCCCATTCCTCATATATATATGTCAACACAACCTGCCTTCCACCCAATCACCAAGTTCCTTCCAGGATTTTTAAACAAGCTTTTGGTTTGTTTCTTTTACCACAATAAATCATCCTGTGTATAAAACTTTGAACCTTAGCCTTTCCCACTTGTGCTTCCCCATGCTGATAGAAACACTTTGCAAGCATCCTTTTTAATGTTTGCATAATAGTCCGCCAGGCAGAGACACCATGTAATTTACATAACTTTTCAGCCCTACTGATGGATACTTAGACTTAAAATTAAGGTCCAATTTTTTGCTACTATAAAGAGTAAACCAGGAATCCTCTTGGGGTTGAAAGTCAATATACTATTTTGGAATGTTTCCTGCTAATAAATTCCAAGGAGTGGTAGTCCTGGATTAACAAGTAAGGAACGATTTTTAGCTTCTAGACCAAAGTCTCTCAAAGTGCGTCCCCTGAACCACCTGCATAAGAATCCTCAGGATGCTTGTTGGAATGCAGATTTCTGGGCATCACTCCAAGCACATGGAATCAGAATCTTTGAGAGAGAGTGCTCAGGCATCAACGTTTTATCAGACTCCCCAGGGGTATACAGTGCACACTAAAGTTTTGAAACTGCTGAACTATATACAAATTGCCAGCCCCTCACCCGCCTTCAGAGAGGGGTCCGTTCTTTACCTCACACCCCATACTCCTAGTTACAGAAACACATAGTCATAGGGCAGCAGTCAAAACATGTCAGCACCCCGTAGGAGGAACCTGGGATTTCCCTTTTCAGCCTGTGGCCTCTCACTCAGGGTTGTAGGTCTTTGGAGCCAAATTGCCAGGGGCGGATGAGGAGCCAGCAGCTCCCCGAGAAGCTGCAGGGGGCAGGTACTCAGGCTGGGAAAACAGCCCATGTCTCACATCTGGGAAAGTAAGGCAATTTATGAGAGTGCGCAGTGGCAGCAGCAGCAGGAGAAGTCAGCTGGCTGGGGATGGATTTTCCTCAACTTCCACATGAAGTTGACCCCAGGAAAGGTGGGATACCACTGTCATTCACGGCCACAGGTCCATTTACCCTGCAGCATGTGACAGGGACCAGAAGAACATGGGCTTTAGATTTTGACAGATCGGGATTTTTTTTTCCTATATAATCTTTTAGGGTAGTAACCTATTCTACATATTAAAAGAAACTCATATGTGTAGGTTCCCCATATGTGCAGTTTCCCCATTTCTCAGGTATGTCAACATACCCTGCCGTCCTCCACATTACCAAGTGTTCTTCACCATTGTCCTATGCACTCCTCCACCACTTGCCCCCCGCACCTCCACCCCTGGTCCCATTTCCTATAGGAAACCTCAGTTACAGATCGGGATTTGACTCTCAGTCATTTAGTAGCTGTGTGACTTGCACAACTGAACTTTTTAGAACCTCAGTTTGGCCTTTCTGAAAAATGGGCCTGATAGTTGCCACCAAAAGGAGACAAAGCATTGGACGTACCTGGCACCACATCTGACACAGATCTGACCTTAAATGACGTTGGCAGGCTTGTCCCTTTCCCTCCCACCCGGAGGCCCTCCTGTGACTCACAGTCATTAGAGATTCTGGGTGTTTACCTGTGTTATAGTGCTTGGTACAATAGCCGAGATCTTTTTCATCCCGCAAGATAAACTGGGGCAGCGTTAGCCCATCAGCCACTTGGACCGCGGGTGCATCTTCCAGCCACTCAAACACGAGGTCATTCATGGTGTAGCCAACTGAAAGTAACAGAGATGGCAGAGGGCTGTAGAGTGTGGGCGTTGAGTGGAGGGAGAGAGAGGGTTGGAACTGGTAGGAAAAAAGAGAGGAGGGGCCAGGGCTGGCATGTAGGAGCTCTTTGCTCATCCTAGAAAGGGAAATCTTTCTGAAGAGGGTAGCTGGTCAACAGTTTCAGGGGTAAATCAGAAAATTTCCAGATTCCTTTGCTACCTAGCTTTTAAAAGCTTTAAAAGGGGCCCAAAGAGAAATGATTCTGACAGACAAAAGGCTCGGGCAGATGTCAAGAAACCCAGCTGGGAGCCTCCCTCCATATCGTAAACCCAAGGGAGGAAGTATGTGTACCCCCACATGCCTAGAGCTGAGCCAGCCTCCAGGTCAGGGCTTCTGACCCCTTTCCCCAGGGAAGAGAGAGAGACTTCTATCTATCCTGCCAGTCATGCGGGGAATAAGGTACACGCCACAGATTCCTAGCCAGGGGCCTGAACTGGGGCAGAAGGAGCGCTGACATCTGAAGCTAGCAGATCATGACATGCTTCCTGTCACTAATATGGTCAGATTCACAAGTGTCTCATGAATGTCACAAGTAGGGACTTGACTCAGAGTGGCTATGTGACTTTGGGCAATTCACTTCCCCTTCTGTAAAATGTTCCCTCTCCTCTTCAGAACATGGTCCATGAATTCCAAAGAGCTGACCACATAGGACACAGTCTATCCATTGCTGCTATTATGTGCTGGAAACAGCTTGACAGCCCTTCTTCTCTGAGGACTGAGTGGACATCTCCTGATCACACCTCATTTAGGAGATGGTGAAAGTGTGGACAAAGGTGATAACTCAGCCTTGGTGTCTTTTGACTCCTCTGCATTGGGGCTGTCATCCTGTCATAGTGTAGCCTGGAACTGTCCTCTCCTTCCTCCTCTATAAGTTATCTGTGTTCATGAGATTGGGGTTCAGTGAGTCCCTGTTCCTTGCCAACTCTGGCATGTTTATAGGCATTTTGAAGGTCTTAACTCAGGTGGCATACAGGTAAAATTACTTCAGCTGCTGTGAGGGGGAACATTTTGGGGTAGAGGAGGTGTCCCTCAAATCGCCTCTTACAGCCCGCTCAAGCAAACTTGCATATAAGGTTAGTCCCTTCATGGCCCCCGCCCCCCAGCTCTGAGGAATAGCCAGACAGCACAGAGTGCGGGGATGGAATAACCCACTGGCTTGGGGGTTCAAGAGCTCTGGCTTCTAGTCTGTGTTGACTTCAGAAAGTCCCTCCCCACTCTGGGTTGCGCTTTTCTTATCTGGACAATCAGGACATGGGGCGCACCAGCTGGTATCCCAACCTTCACTGTGTGACTTGCCAGGGCCACTTACAGCTCTCCAGCTGCATTGTGCACGTCTGGACATCCATGGGGAAGTTCTTGAGGTCCATCGGGCAGGACAAAATGAGGGTCAGCCTGGCAGGGACAGTAAGGAAGAAGCGACATCTACTCGCTGGGGCCCACCGCAGCACCGTGTACCCTCCTCCCACTCCCCAGCCTCCATCCGGCTTTCTCCGCGCCTGACCCAAACGCTCCTGGCTGTTTTTTCAAGGTGCACCTGATGCTGTAGAGCACATTTCCGTTCTTGAAGATGCGCAGCAGCTTGTTGTCTGTGGTCACCTCGTGGAAGTTGGCCCCTTTCTCATTGGCAAAGAACAGGTCTGGCTTCCAGATGGAGTCCAGCATGGAAGGATCGAGGTCCAGTGAGTCATCGGGATACTCTCTGTAGGCCAGGCGTGGGTCATTCCACTGTTGCCGCAAGAAGACATTCACTCGGTAGTCCTGGGGGGGTGCAGAGATGGGCCCGTCAGGGGCAATGCTATTCCAGGGGCCCAGTCAACCTACAAGGGCAGAGGGCCACGAGGAGGGATTCTGGAAGCACTCCTCAGGGGCAGGGGCTATTTTCCACTGGAGAAAGAGCCTGCCTCGGGCTGATATGGCAAAGACAGGAGGGAAAAAGCTCCTTATTAAGCGCTTGCTATGTGCTGGGCACTCCGTTCATAGCTTTCCTTATATGTGTCACCTCAAGTCTCACACCAACCCTGTGAAGAGGGAGCCATTATGATCCCGATTTTATAGATGAGGAAACATAGATAAAGAAGGATTTAAGTCACCCCCTTAAGATCACACAACTACTAACTGGTACAAGCAGCATTTGAAGGCAGGTTTGTCTGGTGCTGAAGCCTGTGCTCGACTCCAAGCTATTTGCCATGCTTGACCACCTGCTCCTGCAGCCATCCTGCCTTTAGCCACTGAAACCTTGGGCTAGGGAAGGCATCCTTCCTGTGACCAACTTCAGACATCCCATGGCTTTAGCTGTGACCCTGAAACTGGGAGAGGATAGCAGAGGGAGGGAAGGTTTGCTAGCTGGTGGACTTCTCCCCTTCACACTAGGGTGGAAGTGGGAAACAAGGATGCGCCTTACCATCGTAGTCTCAGTGACAGAGCCAAAACTGTTGATGAAGATGTTGCAGGTCACATTCACAGGTGGGCCTAAAGAGTAGCAAAGCACAGTCATGTTGGCAGGGCATTCCAGGAGGCTGGGAGTGCGTTCCAGGACTCCCTCCCTGAGCTCGAGGCCAGGACACTGCTGAGAGGAGGCAGTGCCACCTACATAGGGGTGAGGACAGTGGGGCAGGAATGCACTTTCTGAGCTGCCAGAGCTGGCCTCGAGCCTCCTTTTTTTGCTGCAGACAATAGAGGCTGACCTGGTAGTGTGTCCCCACGTGGGATGGGGATGGAAGGGAGGAATTTTTGTAGGATTGATGCCCTTTTACCTTTAAAATTGGGCCGAATCCTGGCATCATATCCAGACGTTCGTCCCATAAGCTTGTCCAGGAAATCAGAGGGGGACAGGGGCTGAGACCCTTTGGTCCCAGATTTGATTTCCTCTTTTGCCAAGGCCACTCTGGATCAGAAAGATAAAGAAGTCCGAGATCAGTGTTCTTCTGCAGTTATCACACATCCTCTCCTTCCCTGTCCTCACACACCTCTGATGGCTTTCCCCATCAGGCGGAAGGACCAGAGAAGATGGGTCTTCTGGGTGCTCATTTGCAAAATGAGAACAAAAACAGCCATAAGCCAACAGGACAGCTCAGCAGTTAGTCCTGGAAAAGTGCTTCCACATATATCAGATCTTTCTACCTTCACAATTCCTGTGTGATGGGGTAAGAGCTATTATTTCTATTTCTATTATTTCTATTATATGTATATGTATGTATATATATACATGACTTGCCAGGGAGGCGTGACCTGTCCAAAGTCTGCAAGCTAGACAGGATCAGGACTACAACCCAAGACTGTTTTCTTTCTGAAAGTGCGTCGAAAGCCCTTAAAGAAGAGTGGAAATTATGTGTTTGTGGCTACATTTTGCCCATCTGACCAAGTCAAGAGCGGGCAGGGATGAAGGACAGCCTGCATCTCTGATATCTGCATGGCCTCCATGCTGAGCCACTCAGAAGCTAGAACCCAGCTTTTGGAGAGGGAGGCTTGGCTTCTGGCATTTGCTCCAGTGGGAAGCTATGTTTTGAGCATGACCTCCATTCAGGGTTGTGGCAGCTGTAAGTGGGTAAACATGCTTTGGCAACAAAATAGTGGGGAAAGCTGGTCTCTAGGAGCATGGAAAGTACCCCAGTAGGGTGGCCATATTCAAAAGGTCAAACCCCATCTTTCTTCGACTCGAGGAAGGGGCCCATGTGCTTTGGCCGAGCCAAAGATCAGCCCGCTTTGCTCCCTTTAAAAGCAGCAAAACCCTTTCTACATGCTTGCTTATCAGCTTAACGGCCAGTAGATAGACGAGGGACCAAGAGCCCAGCAGAGCCTTGTAGGTAGAGTGGGGTCCAGGGGTTGGACTCAGGGACCGTCTCCTAGCTGGGCTCTTTGCCTCCTGTTCCATCCTGTTATCATCATTGTACCAGGTGCTAGAGCTAGCTCCCCCACTGCCACTGCTGTGGCTGCACTGCGGGGCTGGGAGGCAGAGTGACTGCTCTCTCTCTGGGTCCAACTGTCTTATCAGCCAGTAAGCCCTTCTTGCCCAGTAAGTCTATGCACCAACCAGGGACTGAGAAAATGAAAATAGCTAAGGCCCCACGCTAAATGCTTTACCCAGTTTAGTTTTCATATCAATCCTCTCAGCTAAAGACTGTTAGATCACCATTATATAGGTAAGGAGACAGAGGATCAGCAAGGTAATGGACTTATAATCGTACAGTTAGTAAATGGTAAAGTCAGATTTGCACCCAGAGCTGTTGACTTTGAAACTATCTACCACCACCCCATGATGCAAGCAGTCCAGGGTGCCAAGAAAGAGAGTAGCAGAAGATGAGCAGCAGCTCCACTCTGACCTCCTGGAGTCCTGCTCTCTTGAATCCTGAGTGGGAGGAAGCCCTTAACCAGGTGCCAGAGGCCACCTTGGCTCCAAGCACAGGCTGCTCGTGTAGGCGGCCTAAGCAGTCTCTGGCACCCCAGGAGCCTGGCAGTGATGCTGGAGCAAGCAGAAGTTGGTGACTTCACCACAATATGACTACTCTGGCCAGGTGCTTCTGCTGGCTGCCTGCCGCCTGCCTGCTGGGAAGCCACATGGCTCTGCACACGGAACAGACCCTTGCCACCATCCTCAGTCCCACTGTCAGGTCACCTTTCCCATTAGCCCCAGCCCCAGGACCCTGGGAAAGGCTGTGGGCTCGTCTGTCTTGGGCCCAAGCCCTGTTGCCTCCTGTCTCTTTGGTGGCTACCTTGTCAGTGGACATGGAGCCAAGTCACTGCATGCAGTCACTCCTTCCTCCTTTTATTCCTGGAAAGTCCCAAACCCTGGAAGGCCCTGGGAGGTTCCAGAGCTGAACATTTTACCCATGCAAGGCCCTGGGGGTGGTGGTGGGAACTCTGGTTCTGTATGCGTGACCTTGTACAGGTCACTCCCCCTTTCTAGGTCTCAGTTCCCACATGTACGATGACAGACTTGGACTCAAGGCTTCCCAAGGTCTGCTTTGCTCTAATTATCTCTGACTTCCCAGCCCAAGTGGGAAGGCTGCCACACAAGCTGGGTTTTGAGGCAGCTTCCTCTCCAGGAGGGCTGGTGAGCCCATTAGGTGCCCCCTTCCACCTGCATCCTCCTATCAGCTCCAGCTGAGCCACCATTCTACTTTGGGTCACTTTCCACTCTTTATATGTTCACCACCCCACACTGCTTGCCTACCTACCTGTCAGTCAATGTGTCTGCAAATAGTGAGGCAGGGGACTCCTCAGAGTAGTTCTGGGCTGCTCCTTGAATTAAGAGGAGGAGGAGTATAATGCAGGGGCACTCACTCTCCTCAACCTTGGGAGGTATTCTTCTGACCAGTTCAGCCCAGGCCACAGCCATCTTTCTTCCTTAGCGTCCCCGTGCATCTAATCTGGCTCCCGATTTCATGAGAAAGTGGGGATGTGTGTGTGTGTGTGTGTGTGTGTAGGGGGGCATTCACAGAGTGTCCACTGCATGCCTTGCCCCTGAGTCCAGGAAATGATTGCCTTTTAGCACCCCTCCAGGACAGGGAGCTGCCATGTGCACACAGGAAGGGTAACTGCAGAGGGCCAAGCTTTGGTTGGCCCTGTTCCATTCTGGTGTGGTTTGGGGGCAAACCCTTGCTAAGTGAAATCTCTCAGGCAGGCCACTGGCAGATGTTGGTGTCATTTTTTAGTGGTCTGAGCCGTGTGTGGCCAAACTGGTAGGGAGATAGGGCTAGGTGTCAGGGCAGCTGGCCTCCCTTCCAGGGTTCAGCTAGTTAGCGCCTAGCCAGGTCTGGGAAGCTCCCACCCAGGCAGAAGTTTTCCCACCAGTTCCAAGGTCTTGACATGCCTCATGGAAAGTCTTCTGGGTTCTGACTGGGGAAGGGGCATTCCTTCTCCGGAAGCCCTCCAGACTGTGGGCTTCTTGCAAACTTAGCGGAAACTGTGCCAGCCGCCCCTGCTGCCCCGCCAGTGTTTGCATGCACCTCCTTCTTGAACCCACTCAGCTCACCTGAGGAGGACCAGCCCTGGCAGGATCCAGAGGAGAAGGAAGGAGAGGGTTGCAGGAACAAGAGTTGTCATTCCTTGAGCCCCCTGGTGCCCTTTCTCAGCCTGGCTGACAAGGTGAGAGGGGATATCCCCGCAGGACACGAAAGTCCCGAGCCTTCCTCCAACTTGAGCTGCTCTCAAGGAGTCCGTGGCTGGCCAGGTTAAGAGTTGTGCTCTCTCCTCTGTCTGCTTTCTTCTCCTCTGCCCTGCGTTCCCAGTCAGGGGCCAGAACTAGTCCCTTGGAATTGATCCTGACACAGATAACCCTACCAGCTCCGGCTCTGGCTCCGCTGGGGCTCCGGAGGGCCTCAGTCTGTCGGCAGGGGAGCTGGAAGATTCTCTTTGGGCAGCAGATACTCTCCAAACCCTGGAGAGTCTTGGAAGGGAGGGAGGAGGGAGATTGGTAAGAAGATGTTTCCCTCCCTCCCACCTCCCCCCAGATGCACCCTCCGAAAGCAGCAATTTAAAGGCACAGTCGCCTGCAGCTGGAGTGGGGTTCTGAGCACGTCCGGAGGTGCTCCCTGAGGCGATTACCTCTCCAGATGGAGGCATGCAGGCAGTCTGCTCTGCTCTCCCTAGCCCAACAGCTTCCCTTTTAGCCTGGAGTCAAGCTGGGGCCTCCCTCTGAAGTTCTATTGATTTTCTAAGGGGAAAAAGACCTGAGAGGGTTGAGGCGGAGCCACTGGGCATTCTCTAACTGACAGCTTCAGGTCCTAGAGGAGGAGGCCACAGCAGGGGCAGCATTTCCTCACCCCTCTGAATGGAGGCATAGGGGATGTAGGATATGATGCCGAGGCACTTTGGAGTCTTCCTCACAGGTGGTCCTCCTGCCTGACAGTTTGTCCTTCTGTCTGCCTCCATCTTCATCCTTTTCCCTGCATGCTTGCCCTCTCTCTGGGATCTTTGGTGAGCTTGGCTGACCCGCTGTAACTCTCCAAAAGCCCTTTCTTGACACCTTTTCCCCAGTCTGGTGTGGGGAAGGGATAGTTGTCCCTAGCAGGACAGAGCAGGGCAGGCCTGGCACACAGTAGACTTTGCAAAGCTTCAGGGGAGCCCAGGGACCAAGATCAATGGCCTAGTGACCCACAGTCCTGGATGGAGGAGAAAGGCATTGGCATTTTTCCTGGACCCTTCCCCCAATTTTTCCATACATCTTCTAAACCCCAGGGCCCCTCCCATCCTCCCTCCCTCTCTTCCTCCCTCTGTCCCAGAAGCTTTCCTTCATCCCTTCACTCTCCATCTCAGTTTCTGTTTCTTCTCCCTGTCTCCCCTTCAGTGTCTGTCTCCTCTTTTTTGCCCCCACTTCCTCTGCATCTCCTTTTTTTTCCGCTCTCAACCTCCCATTATCCCCATTCTCACCATCTTTCCTAAATTCTAACAGTGAGAAGTCAAGGGTTTTCAAGTCTTCTCTGGAAACTCTCATACTCGCTCTGCTGAGTTCTGAGTGTGCACTGGGTGTGTGGGGAGCACCGGGTCAGTATCACTTCACACAGGTTAACCCCAGAGCTGACTGCAGTCGCCCAGCATCGCCTGAGAGAAGTTTGTGGGAACTATAAGCTCTTCTGTGGGACCCATTGGCTACTGGGTTACTAACAAGAGAACAATGGGTGAAGCTTGTGCTGCAGCTCCCTTTGGCTGTGTTATTATTGAAGACACATTTTATTATTTATTTTCTCTCTGTATTTATTACAATTGCATGTGAAATCACAATTATCTCCAAATAATTCTTTTTAAATCGAGGTATAATTGATATATAACATTACATTGGCTTCAGGTGTATGGCAGTGATTTGACAGCTGTATATATTGGGAAATGATCACTACAATAAGTCTAGATAACATCTATGACTATACATAGTTGCAATTTTTTTCTTGTGATGGGAACTTTTGAGATTTACTCTCAGCAGCTGTTAAATATGCAATACGGTATTATTTTTGTTTTAATTTAATATTTATTGTAGTAACTTTGATTTACAAAATAATGTGATCTGTATGTGCAGGTTCCCTATTTCTCGGATATATGACAACACACCCTGCCCACCACCAAATTACCAAAAATCTTTAACCACTGTCCATTGGACCCCACCACTTTCCCCCACCCCCCACCCTGTTCTCCACTGGTAACCTTGGTTCTATTGATAATGCCCAAGGGTGGGTTATTGTTACAGCCAAGGCCGCGGCGAGACTCCAAGAGAAGATAGACTGAAGCAACACACAAGCAGCATTTATTGGGGGAGCGGGTCTCAAACTACAGGCCAGTGAAGTCGCCCCCTCCAGGAGGAAGGGGTGCATTTTTAAAGAGTAGGAGGAGGGGGGGACACGGAACAGTTCATTGTCTTGTGGTCACTGGAGGGGGAAGAGACACGTAAGGGTCCATTGCCTGGCTGGCTGGTGTGTCAGGTCTAGTTCCTGGAATCAGCTGGCCCTTGGAAAGTCCCTTGGCTGTTTCAAGTCTTGCCTCTTGGAGTTTCAAGCTCCCCTGGTGACCTGTGCCTGACCTGACGGTTATGTTGCTTGGTTTTTTTATATCCCACAGATGAGTGAGATCAGTCAGTATTTGTCAGGGTTTCATCTTTTTCAGGGCTGTGTAGTATTTGTCTTTCTCCTTCTGACTTACTTTACTTTAGCGTAATCCCCTTTAGTCCATCCCACATTGTTGCAAATGGCAGGGCATCATCTTTTTTTAGAGCTATGTAGTATTCCATTATATCTATCTATCTATACATATATATATATATATATATATATATCATGTCATCTTTATCCATTCATCTGTTGGTGGGCACTTAGGTAGTTTCAAATTCCTGGCCATTTACATAATGCTGCAATAAACATGGGGTTGCATATATCTCTGCAAGTTAGTGTTTTACGTGTTTTGGGTAAATACCCAGAAGTGGGATGTATGAAATTTTAATTCTGAAGTTTTTGAGAAATTTCTGTACTACTTTCCTTAAAGGTAGTACCAATTTGCACTCCTACCAACAGTATAAAAGCATTCCCTTTGTTCTGTGTCCTCGCCAACATTTGTTGTTTTTAGACTTTTCACTAATAGCCAGTCTCTCAGGTATGAAGTGATATCTCATTGTGGTTTTGATTTGCATTTCCCTATCAACAAGTGAGAAAAGACATCCTTTCATATGCTAGTTGGCCATCTGTACGTCTGCTTTGGAGAAATGTCACTCCAAATCTTCTGCCCATTTTTTGACTGGGTTTGTTTTTCTGTTGTTGAGTTTTATGAGTTCTTTATATATTTAGAATATCAAGCCTTTGTCAGATGTATAATGTACAAATCTCTTCTGCCAGTCAGTAAGTTGTCTTTTTGTTTAGGGATGGTTTCTTTTGCTGTGTGGAAGTTTTTTAGGCTGATGTAGTCCTGATTGCTTACTTTTGCTTTTGTCTTCCTTGCACTGGAATTGAGTCCCCAAAGACCCCTTTAAGGACAGTGTCGGGGATGTGTTGCCTCTGTTTTCTTTGAAGTGTTTTATGGTTTCTGGTCTTGCAGCCTAGTCTCTAATCCAATTTGAATTAATATTTGTGCATGATATTAGAGACTGGTCTAGGTTCATTCTTTTGCATGTGACCATCCAGTTTTCCCAGCACCATTTATTGAGAAGACTTTCTTTTCTCCATTGTGCAGTAAGGTCCTATTAACTCTAGTCACCATGCTGTACATTACATCCCCACAATTTATTTATTTCATAACTGGAAGTTTGGACCGTTTGATCCCCTTTACCCATTTTGCCCAGCCCTGCTCCCTTCCCACCTATCTGTTTTCTCTATCTATGAACTTGGCATCTGTTTGTTTACATTTTTTATTGAAGTAACAATGCATTATAACATTATATAGGTTTCAGCTGTGCATCATTGTAAATCAACATCTATATATAATATATTTAGTTCACCATAAACTGTCAGATTCTATCCTTCACCATATAATTGACCTCTTTTACTCAGTTTGCCCTCCCATCTCCTCATCTCCCTTTTGGTAACCAAGAAGAGGAATTTTTATATCACAGATGAAAGGAAAAGAAGATAATATTTAAAGAATATGCACCCATACACTCCAATATTTTCGGGGGAGCCAGGCTTTTAGAACAGGAACTGAGGATGTTGTATGCCCCAAATAATGCTTATATGACCAGTAAGTACAAAACACCAATGATCCTAAAAACATCTTTAGCAGCCCTTTCACCTGCTCACCCTCCCTTCTAGTTTCCTGAAAGCATCACTATCCCCACTCCAATGGTAGGAACCAAGCCTTACAGACCTCTCAGGGCAGAGCTCCAAGCTAGGGAGCTAGGGTGTGTGTGTGTGTGTGTGTGTGTGTGTGTGTGTGTGTGTTGCACTGATCCTCTGTTTAACTCACTCCCTCTGACAAACCTGATCTTGTCACTTCCCCAGCCTCAACTGTTCTCTAATTGCTCTCAAGCTGATGTTCATGGCGCTTCAGCCACTTAGCTTTCCTATGGGTGCATTTAGTTTCCAGTGTTGCTAGCTTTTAGGTAACTTCACATGTTGTTCCCTCTACCCAAGCTCTCCCTCCATTCTTACACATCCTTCTTGACGGTTTTGTTGTCACTTTCTCAAGGAAGTTTCTTGAATTATGCCCTCCTCCAGGTCTGTGTTAGGAGACCCTCCAATATATTCCCACAGGACCCTCCCCCTACCCCTTGACTGCTCCTGTCACACTCCATTATAGTTGTCTGTTTATTTGCCTCTCTCAACTGCTATAACAGGCTACAACACAAGTTGCCTGAAGCAGAGACACATTATCCACCAAATCCCTGTGGCCCAGCCCAGAGCATGGCATATTATAGGCAATTAGTGAACATGTGTTAAAAGATGCATCCTGGGCACCCAGAGATGCTTCCATAAGCCCAATGCCTCTACATTGCTCTCTGTCAAACAAGAATGATATGTTTGACACATGAGAGAGGGCAACATGAGGTGATAAGAAGAAATGAGAAAGCCTTTCATGTTCCCTTGTCCCTTAGGCCTTTGATCTCTCACACACATTCTTCTTGGCTAATAGAAGGCAGAGACCCCTGGGGAGTGATCTGTTGTCTTGGTCTTACCTCCTGTGTGCCTCATGGGATCCCTGAGTGCTGAGAGCATTGCATAGTCAGCTGGAAGGAAAGATTCCTTCTTATGAGAGGCTGTAGCAATGACTGAATGTTTGACTGGCACAATGAAGGGATAAGGTTTTCTCTGGGCTCTAGAAGCAGACTCTTGTGGAGAATATGGCAGAAAGAGAGGCAAAGAACTGGGTAAATTGGCAAGTATCAGGGAGGTGCCTAGTCAAGAGTCCCCCTTAACAACAGGAAGTCACACTCTGAAGATGATATCAGCATTTTCTGATCTAGGAAGGGCACAAAGGTATCTCTAGCCTTGCCCCATATCCTTTTTCTCAACCTATGGTGTTTATAGATCTCCATTTTCCAAAACATGGCACCCTTTTCCTATTTTGCAAGTGGCTACCATATTGGTCAAAGAACTGGCTGGATTGCAGTACTGAGGTTGTACAGAAAACAGCTCCAGTAGGCAAAGTGATTTCCTGGATGGAAGATATTATTACATGATGAAAAAACTACTGAGCTGCTAAAAATGGACAAATCACATTTTCATAAATGTTTCATTTCAGGAAGGAGTCTATATTGTCTCAGCTCTATGCAAGGAAAGTTGCAATGGTCCCTCCTGACAAACAAGTTTTCTGAAACTTGTCTGAGGAACAACTTGGATTTGTGGGGGGTACATTTGGAGAATCACTTGGCATACATTCCAGGACTCAATTCTCCCATATTGCACACCCCACATATTGAAACAGAAAGCAGTCTGAGGGGTACCTGGAAAGGCAGACTGTGTTCTCAATTTGAGAAAATTCCCAGTGCGCAAGCTATTTTCAGAGGTATTGGGGTAAGAGTTTGGGGGGTGGGGAGGGTGTGTGAAATAAGACAGATGCCTTTTTAAAAATCTGCTGGCAAAGACTGGAGCTTTTCAGTTGGATCTCTAAAGAGCAAACCTGTTTCTTTTGCTGTGTACCAGTTTCCCCTTTCAGCGTCATTTTCAACCTCTGAGGATGTGACAGTTTACCCCAAAGTGGGGGCTCCATTTCTGGTGTCAGTGGGGGGCGCTGCTGGAAGAGGCAGGAAGCCCTTTGGCCCTTCAGACCCAAGGAGCTGACGCGTGATGTGTGTGCAGAGACGGGGTTTCACAGTCCTCAACTTAGTTGTTGAAAGAGAGAAGAACAAAATGGCTGATGCTTTAGACATGCTCAGTGCTCTCCTAAGACTTTTGGAGTGTGACTAGCTTAAGCTCGATGTTTCAAAGACCAAGCTTCCTAATTTTTACAGAAAATTTCAGGTATGGGTGTTTCACACAAAGCCTGGAGTATCCGAGCTTGGGAGAGGCCCTGGAAGTCTTCAAAGGTAAACCAGGTATCAGCACCAGGACAGTACCAGTGAACAGTGGTCTTGCCTCTGTTACTGGGCACTGTGTTCAGTGTCCATGGGACAAAAGAGAGGTGGAGCTCCAGCTAGGGAAGTTGTATGGCTTAGCACCTGGGTATGTACCATTTCTCCCCTGCTAGACCCTCAGAATCATTTCTCATCCTACTGGCCACTGCAGAAGAATTCACTAGGTGTGCAGAAGAGTTTCATTAAAGTTTTCACCGTTTGCATGGACCCTCCTGGTCTCTTGACTCTCATAACTCTGAAGCATTCTTTTTTGGAGACAATAGAACCATGTGACACCTCTCTTCAAAAGTAAATTGGTTTTTGCTTGCGATCATGCTCATGAATATCTTATCTTACTCATTTGGGGATTGTGAGCATCCATGCTGTGTAAGGTGCGAAACCCTTACATAACGTAATGCAATAGAACCTGGAAAGACTACTAAATATTTACTCTGTGGAATAGATCACCTTCCCACTAATTCATGCATGCATTCAACACATATTTCTTGAATGCAAATCGTATGCCAGATGGCCTAAGAGATGGAGATACAACAATGAACAAAGCAGATGAAGTCCATGCCCTCGTGGAGCTTACATTCTAATGAGGTAATTCCTCCCCCCCACCAAATATATTCCTCTACATTCTAGTGGGATAATTCCTTCACACAAAAAGGTCTGTGAAAGTCATCAGTAGTGCCCCAGGGCCTGAGTGCCTCTCACAGCATTTATTACATGGCCTAGGGAAAAAGAAAGACCACTTTTCAACAGACAGGAATGAACTTCATTCCATTCATCCTATAATCTGTCTGCAAGTCACATCACATAGGTCATCACCTGATAGACACCCTTCCAACAAGCTTATCCTCAATAATCTAGCCCTTAAACAGAATACACATGTCTGAGTCCCATGAGGATTTCTGGTGGCGCATAAGCATTTGTCTCTGACTGCTAATAAGCACCTTCCTCACTAGGAGGACCAGGGGGCTTGATAGAACTCCCTGTGCTCTTGCTGTGGTGTTTTCTAAGTGGTCTCCAGTTATTTAGGATCTCTCTTTCCCCCTCCCTCCTTCCTTCTCATCTCCTCTCTTTCTGCCTGTCCTCCTCCCTCCTCTCTCTCCTCTTCTCCCCTTCCTTTCTCCCTCCTTCCCTTTATTTCATTCAGTTTGTCTTTGTTATCCAGTCTTTTTTTTTTTTTTATTTTACCATGAATTAATTCAAAGTCCACTGCAAAAGGACATTGGATACTGAAATAAGGAAAAGTCTGGTTGGCAACTACATAGAATTAAACGGAAAACTCAATTGGCCTTAATGGTGCCAATCATGTAGTAAGTTAAGCAAGTGTTATATGGCAAGAATTAGGAGTTTAACAATATAAAATGCACTAGCTTAATGTTGCACTCCTGTAGTGCTCCCTGTCTGTGTATATGCATGTGTCCTTAGAGACACATGTGCATACACACAGAGCTCTCCTCGATAATTTGAAGATAATACTCTTGCTGTCAGAGATTATTTTTTTAAAGGAAGGATGCAGGCAGCAATGAAGGTGAGCAGAGGCAAGCAGGAAGAGGGAGGAAAAAAGAAGCGTTTTTATTTAGTTCCTCATCTTGGTTGTTTCCCACAGCCCCGGGACATCAATCCAGGTCTTTGGGATATATGTGGATTGCACTTCAGCTGGAGGTAACTGACCAAACTGCTACTTCATCAGGGCATACCCTGCCAGATATTATTGATCAAGAGTGTGCTTTGGAGTATGTGTTGGGTGTGATGAGAAGTCCTTTTCATTCTGTAGACAGCTGGATCTTGTTCTTTGATCAGTAGCTGTGGTTTCTACATATACTGTACTAATGAAGTCCTTTTAGCCCAGCCACTTACGCAGAATAATTGGGACTCCTAGGAAGGTGATCGATTGAACCACTTCTCTTTGTACAAGGTGGGTTAATTCATTTCATGAAGTTATGCTGCATATGGCCCAGAGCGACAGATTCTAATCAATGACACTCACTCCTCAACAGTCACCAGAGATGCTAATCAGACAGTTGGCTACTCCCAACCTCAGCGGGTCACACGCACCAGCTTTTGCTGCCACCCACTCCTGCCCTGTCAGCAACATCATCGGCAGACACAGAGAGCGTTGCTTTGGGAACTCTGACTTCTCTTTCCTGCCCATTGTCAGTTTCTTTCTGTAACCTTCACATTGCCTTTCTACCATGCATTACATACCACGTGTTCTATAATCCCCTTACTTTCCACAGCAATGTGCCCACTGCTGAGTCAAAGGCAGGTGCTGTTTCACAACTGCACACCCAGTATAACCAGCCTCAATTATGGTCCAGTTTCAGGAGAGACAAATAGGATGCTGAGGTCTTGACATTTTCAGGCAAGCAGTGGCACGGAGCCAGGGAAGTCTGCCCAGTTGCATCACTGTAAGCAAAAGCACTTGGGAGACTGAATTATTTTCCATGTACAGAACCAGGTCTAGGAAAAAGTAGAATGGAGTAGAAGGGGGGCTCTTTCAAAGGTGTGCTGAGTAAAGGTGAGCATTTTTTCAGTTCAGAAAAGCACCCAGGAGAAAACTGGAAGCCGAGGTAGGGGATCTTAGCTCAGTTTGAGCTGCTGGAGGGTGAGAATTTGAAGTAGCTCCTTTTTTTTTTTTTTTTTTTTTTTTTGATGCCCCGGATACTGCTAAATAGTTTGCTGAGATTCCAGATATCAAGGGGCAACCAGCATCAGAGAAAGCTAACCTAGAAAGATATGCTTTAGACCATAGACCAAATTGTGGAGAAGCCGTTAGCCTATGCTAAGAAGGCCAGTGCCTGGGGAATCTTGACTCTTATTAATTGTGCCAATTGAGTGTAGAACGAGTCTACCATAGACTCTAATGATACCATATGTTCCTCCATACCCCTTATTCCAACAAGAATCTCTTGTCCCTCTGGAGGCTGGAAAGGAGTTCTAATCATTGTGGGAGAGAAGTTTCTTGCATTTAGGTGCTTCCAGCTTCTCAGAGGTAGAGAAGATTCTTTGTTCCAAGCTGCTGTGATTCAGAACAAGGTACATTCATGTGTCTTTATTTAAACTCCTAGTTTCAGTCTCATTTGTTATTTTTGGTCCTTCCTAGACCCACTTTGCAGATGGGAAAATAAAGACTCACCACATTCTTCATCTCTATTTTCTCTGCTGTCTCCTGCAGACACTCTCCACTCTCTTTTATCTCTACTTTCCCCAAACATAATGAATTATATGGTGTTTACAAGTTGGTGAAACTCAAGACAATAGCCTAAAGCCGAGATTACACTAGAATTCCTTTGGTAGTGAGTGTCCTGGAAACTTTCAGATGTCTATCTTATGTCCAGTACCACTTCAGACTCTGATCTCTCTGCTGCTCTGCACCTTCTTAGACTTCTACTCACCTGCATGTTCAGAGTGTTATCTTCCAGAGATGACCTGAAGTCTACTGATGTCCAGTGAGGGTCAGGGTGGGGCTTTTTATTTGAAGAGTTGAGAAAAATGAAGTGCAGAATAATTGGTTGATCTTGGGAATTAATTCTGCCATGCACAATCCTCCTGGTCTCAGAAGTTGAGTGGATAGCGAAGAAAGGACAAGTGTCCTGATTTTCTAGGAATCAGAGGCCACTCTGGAGGTTTTTATTGGAAGAAACTCCACTTTCTCCAGTGTGATATCCTCAGAGTGTGGTCATGAAATAGGTCTTTCCCCTTCAAAGGTCAGACAAGCAGCCCATGAAGCCAGGAGACAAAGCCAAGAAGGCCCATCCCCCACCTGGCTATTCTGGTCAAGCAGAACAAACTGAGATCCTTAAAACATTAAGGGCAGTATGCACAGTTAGTCCATAATTAATACTTCCTGCCAAATAAAACTTTGCTGTGGTTAGTGCCGAAATTGTTTCCATCCTTGTGAGGGATACTTTCAGGCACCCAACAGATCATGGATGAAATGAACACAACAAATATACTGCATTTTGCCATAGATAATGTGCTCCTGTGTATAATGCACACCCACGTTATCGGCCCAAATTTTCAGGAAAACATATTTTAATTTTTTAATTCAACTTTTTGTTTATATTTAGGTACTTGGAGTTTTTTGTATTATAAAGGAGTTTTATCATTTATTTTTAACATATTATGGTACAAGAAAATTCATGTAAGAAATAGTTACAAAAACAAGAGCAGATACAAGGTGCAAGAAATAAAAAAATTAAAAACATTTATATAAATGCAGAATTAGTACTACCCGTGTATAATGAGCACCCTTATTTTTCCCCTCACAAATTTGGACAACAAAGTGTGTATTGTACACAGCAAAATACGGTATTTTTTTCTGAAGGGCTGATTCTTCTCTGCTCTGACCCATGGCCTCCTGCCACCAATCCTCTTCAACCCTGCTCTGCGCTTGAACTGAATTAGGAAGGAAAATGTAGTTGACTCTCAAGCCCCCTTTTTACATCTGTGTGTACAGGTGTGACTCCACCTGCCATGAGCAAAGATGGCAGCAGCCTTGACTGCTCACCTAAGTGTTTGGCTTCCATTTGGTGCCTGAAATGTATTGCTTTTGTGAGATATGGGCAAAGTATGAAATTGGACAGCAAAGACTTGCACGGGACTAGAATCCCCCTCAAAATCTCATGCAACCCCGCCTCCCAAGTCACAGAATGTTAGTAATGACTAGGATATTTGAGCTCAAGTCCAACCTCCTCTTTTTGAAGACCAGAGAATGGACCAAAAGGGTGAAATGACAGATTCATGGTGATCCCTGGGCAAAGCATGGTGCAGATCGTTGGTGCAGAGCTTAGGTTGGCTCTGAAACCAGCTGCTCCCCATCATTGCTGCCTTCCACCAAAAGTCCAAATCAGTCCTCTGTGTTCTGTGACATTTCTCCTATGCCCCTCTCCACAAGCACACATGTGCACCTCTATACTCTGCACCACACCCGGTAGCCATGAGCTCTTCCCAGCAGAGCACAGAGCCAGGCAATCTGGCCTTCCCGAGTCGCTACTTTCCATAAGGGTTGGGCAGTTGGGCCGAGGGAGTCCCTTTATATTAAGCCACAAGTCAGCTAAATTATGCATACATAGCTGCTTCCTCCTCTATTTACTCAGTAACTCATTCTCTGTCCCTCCTCCCCCCGCCCCGTCCTCTACACACACACACACACACACACACACACACGAGCTGAGGAGAGAAATGAACGAAGAGAGGAGAGGGCAAGATAAACAGAAATGAGTGAGTTTCCTTAGAATATCTTGACACCTCATCCCCGTTCCCCCTTACCCAAACCTTTTCTTTAATCCCTGTACTGTGGAGCCAACTTCCCTTGCAACCCTGGGCACACATTGTACCACTGTAATAATGATAATGATACAAATAATGTTGTCTCAGCATAGTCTTTCTTTATCCAGAAACCTCGTCAGCACAGAAGATTGGTGTCAGAACTTAATGCTATGTTCTCCAGAGGACTGGGTCTCTTCTTTGACCACAAGACGTAAGCCATCTGGAAAGGAAGTTTCAAAAGGCAAGAAGGTGCATGCATTAGGCAGCCTTGAGTTCCCCTTTGTGGAGAGGGCCCACTCCTAAAAGAGTTGATGGGGGTCGGGTCAGAATCATCTCATTGCTGGGAGAATTCAACACCAATCCCTTCTGTTTCGGTGGAAATGTCTCATATAGTGAAGTGATTCATGAAGTGATTCTGTCTCTGCAAAGCTGACTACTCTTGTGCCAGGTACCATGTTCAGTATGTCTGCAGTCATGCTTTTTGTCAACTCACGGGTACTATTATTCCCAGAAACAGGCTCAGAGATGACAAGTGGAAATTCAGGTCTCATTAAAAGGGATCCTAGAACCCAAACAGTCTTTCCAGAAAAATACAGGTACCTATGGATAGGCTGATTAGAGCCTGACTCATAGGAAATACTTGCTCAATGTGCATCGAACTCTAAATGGAAGAGTGACTGTATTGTTTGAGTGTCTAAAGAAAGAAGGGGCGCACACTGAGGTCTTGGTAACTCCTTGCTCCTCTTTCTGCTTCCCTGCTCCCACAGACATAAGCAGAAAGGACCTTTTTATTGACCAGACCCTCTCCAAAAATACTGGTGAAAGGGTTTACCTGGATTCCATTACCATTCAATGAGTCATAATGGAATCTTCCTCCCTAAAACTGTTCTGAAAATCGTCATGAAAGGGTCAGGCTTTGGTGTTGGACTTCCTGGGTTTAAATCCTCGCTCTACCATTACTAGCTATGTGACCTTTCACAAGTGACTTAACCAATCTGAGCTTCTGATTCCCCACATGCTATATGAGATAATAAGTAAGACTACTTCCATCAGAGTTGTTATGAAGATTAAGTGTGATAAAAGACATAAAGCTTGAACACAGGGCTAGGTACACTGTCATTACTCTTTAGACTATTCTTATTCTTGACCCTAAAGCCCTTATTTCTCTTCATTTGCTCTATGGGCTGAAGAGGCTTTAGTGCACTGTGTCCCCCGCTGGGGGATACCAGAACAGAGACTGTGAATTTTGGAGGAAGTACCCTAAAACACTCACCTAGAGCAAAAACCAGTGCTTACTAGGCTCTTAGAATCACAGCTGATTAAAAAAAAAAAACCAAAAAAACCTGGAGGAGGGCTTAGCTTTGGGAGAAGGGAAATGCTTAGAAATTTTGCTGAGGGGAGGAAGGACAGGAAATTGTGGGGACAGACAGAATAAACAGAAGAGATAGAAGGGAAAGGAAGGATGGGGAGACGAGGGAAGAGAAGGTTTGGGAGAGAGGGGTGGGGCTGGAGAGCCGAGAAGCTAAATTGCTACTGGAACATTAAGCACAAATGAGGGGAAATAAAATTAACATCTTTATTGAAAAGAAAAACAAGGAAGTAAGAAATATCCCTGTTTGGGGAAATCTTGTGTAGAAAAGAGCAGGTGCTGAGGCCCTTCAGAGGTTGGTTTCCATGGTGATGCTATATGTCTCCTTTTCTATTACCCTGTGAATCTGGCAGCTGATTCTTTTTGGTCTGGTTTCTAAGTCCAGGGCTTAGCTCTTGGTGAAGCTAAGTTTCCATACCCAGCACATTGGATTTGCTGAAGAGATCTGTGGACATGTCTTGACTCTGTTTAAAAATTTTTTTCTATTGAAGTAACGCTGGTTTTTAACATTATATAGGCACAGCCTTATAAATCAACATCTGCATATGCTACATTATGTTCATCACCAAAAGTCTAGTTTCCATTCTTCATTGTACAATTGACCCCTTTCTACCCAATTACCCATCCCCCACTCCCTTCCCTTTTGGTAACTACTCTTTTGTTCTTATAGTCTAAGAGTTTGTTTTTGTTTTGTTTTTCATTAATTTTTATTCTTTATCTTCCACATAAGGGTGAAATCATATCGTGCTTGTCTTTGTCCATCTGACCTATTTCACTTAGTATAATAATCTCTAGGTCCATCCATATTGCAAATGGCAAGATTCCATAGTTTTAATAGCTGAATAGTATTCTGTTGTGTGTATATGTGTGTGTGTGTGTGTGTGTGTATATATATATATATATATTATATCTCACATCTTCTGTATCCACTCATCTGTTGATGGTCATTTAGGTTGTTTCCAGTTCTTGGTTATTGTGAATAATACTGCAATAAACATGGGGGTGTATCTGTCTCTTCAAATTCGTGTTTTCATATTTTTCAGGTAAATACCTACAAGAGGGATAGCTGAATCATATGAAATTTCTATTTTTGATTTTCTAGGAAACATCGTACTACTTTTCATAATGGCTGCATCAACTGACACTCCCACCAACAGTCTCTTCACATTCTCTCTAACACTTACTTCTTGTCTTTGGGATAATTTGTTTTTCCTTTATATGACACCTGTCCTAAAAGAAAGAAAATAGAGGGTATATGCTGGGAACTGGAGGGGGAAACTTTCTGCTTCCTCCTTCCAGATGGATGAAAAACAAGGGTAGCAGATAGAGAAAACTTTAGCCTGGGGGATACTGGGAGACTTTTAGTGACTTCTCCCCTTTCAGGGTGCATGTAGAGGGACACTCCTCTAAGAAACTAATCATCCTGGTTTGCCAACACTGAGGGTTTCCTGGGACATAGAATTTTCAATTAGGCATTGAAGAGAGCCCCAGAAAAGGGAACATCTGGTAACCCTGGGGAAAAAAAAAAAGCACTCAGAAGGTCCACGATGAAGGGAGCCCGCATTCTTCAGAATCACACAGTAAAATGTCATATGCAGGGACCACAGATAACTCTTGAAAGTCACTATTAATCCAGGCTCATAAATATGGGCAATAATTTGGTTGCTTGATTTTTCACACTAAACCATTTTTCTCAAACTATGGTATGTAAAGAGGTTCTCAGGTCTCAGTAACATCAGAACCATGTGGCAACCTTGTTAAACATGCATATTCTTAGGCCTGTCCCTGATCTGGAGAGGGCAGCTACAGGCTATTATTTATCTGGCCAACTCTGATGCGCGTGGTCTGAAGGCTGCGCACTGAAAGATTTTGTCGGACAGGTGAAAACCAACAGGCTGACAAAGGGGTCTGGAACTGCTCTGGCCGCAGGGCAGGGACACCGCAGCCCCCCTGCACCCGTCTCCCTGCACTTTTGCTTGGCAGGTGCCTTGGGCCTCAGGGTCGGGAATAAATATCTCCTGGTCTCCTG
>RJWH01009134.1:0-24830 GCA_004363575.1 Solenodon paradoxus | reverse complement strand
AGAGAGAGAGAGAGAGAGTGTGAGTGTGAATCCAGATCATAAAATCCCAACAGCTTGAGATACTGGTAAATATGAAGGGAACTAAATTCCAGGATGCCTCATTTGAGGTAAAAATACTTAACCAAAAATCTAGTAATTTGGTAGGCTTGTATTTTATAGTTTCTCTAAAAAAATTTTGTTGCCATCAAGAAGGGTCTTTTATGAGGAATATTTTGAACTGTTGAAACATTTCTTAGTACTTTTTTTTGCTAAATTCCCTCATAAAATAGGAGAGATATTTTAAGGCTTACCTCTGATAAGAAGGCTGCTTTTTTGTTTGCCTTTCTTCTCTGCTTGGATCAGCAATCGGGCTGGTTTTTTTTTTGTTTTGTTTTGTTTTTTCTCCAGACCACCCTACTTGTCAAACATGAGTCTCGCTGTCACAACTCCCCAAAATAGCATCATTTAACATCAGCTGTTGCAACTCTGAGAGGGTACTCTGTGAGGGCACTTCATTTGTATTTTTCTGATGCTCTGACAAAGGAAGAGGGTGTGGTGGAACATGGGGAAATGACAAGCATACTAATGTAGCCAGGCCAGCTCCTACAAAGGAGAAAAAAGAAAACACCATAGAAATCCATAAAATCCCCAATAGAAAGTGATGTTTACAAATGTAAACATCGTGTCATCTTGTTGTTCAAATGTGTCCTGCTTTGACTGCATTACCAATGCAGTTTATACACTGATAAGTAAGTAGAGGTGTCCAGGATGGAAGGAAGCAACTCCGAACCATGCCTGTAGTGGAAACTGTTTCAGGAACATCACTAGGCCCAAGCATGAAAAAGATAGATTTGTGTGAGCCTTTGGATTTAGAGCTTATGATTTCTTATTTACAGTGCTTAAAGTAAGACATTAAAAATAGTTGATAATCTTAAATAAGAATGTTCTAGGTGTAATGTGTTATAAACTCATTGTTAATGAGAAGAAAATATTCTGCTGAAAGATAAGAGTCTTGAGGCTGAGTCTGGCACTGTTCATCGCTATGTGACTTTCTTCTTGATGGCAGCCAGCTCTTTCTGAGGTTCAGTGAACTTGGGGGCAGTTTTCAAGTTTGTAGTCCAACATTTCTGCATAATTTTATAAATACACTCTGGATACTACTGAGGTACTCACATCCAGTATCCTCTTTCCACTTGCTCTTGTGCTTGCTGATTTTTCATTCCAGGGTATCGACAGACCCCTAAGCTGAAGGTCTCCCAGAGGAGGATGCCAAACGCCATGCGTCAGTCTCAGCACGATCTCTCCCATAATTAAGAGCTTCTGGTGCTGTCCATTTAATGGGAGTCTGCTTTAAGTCAGAAGATGAATATACACCACCATCCTCTTGATGAGACATTCCAAAGTCACTGATTTTCAGAACATTATTTTCACCTCCAGACAGTTTCTTGCAGCAAGGCCCCTGTGTGTACAATTTTTACTCGAGAAACGCCATCCAGAAGCAACATCTAATGAAAATTTCACTAACTGTTTTAGTCATCCTTCTTTTTCAGAAAGGAGAGAGGAAAACACCTTCTGGAACCAGTTTCTTAATGTAGATAGGCTGTATTTGTGCTTGGACTTTGTTTGACAATATTGGGATGATTATATTGCTTGAGGATTTTGGCTTGTAAAAATTTTAATTTCAGTTCCTGGGAAAAATCATGTTTATATGTTTTTAACAGCAACAACAGTTTTATCCTTTAATGTGCCCTTAAATATGTCATCAAAATTTCCTTCACCTGATAATTCTTCTAATGTAATGTCTTTATGATTGAGAACCCATTTCTTAATTCTACTGATGGCCATACTGATACCATAATGATCTTTACTGGAATGTTGGCCTTTTTTTGCAACTTAAAAAAGTTGAGATAAAATTCACATAGCATGAAATTGACCATTTAAAAGTATTTTTAATATGTTATTTTGTATAACCACCACTACTGTCTAATTCCAGAACATTTCCATCCTACCAAAAGGAGAGATTCAATGTCTTTTAGCACTCATTCCTAATTCTTCCCTGACCCAGTCTGTGCAAATAAGTAATGTATTTTCTGTCTATTGATTTGCCTGTTTGGACATTTCATAAATATGGAATCATGCAATGTGTGACCTTTAGTGTAACTTCTTTTACTTAGCATCATGTTTTCAAGATTGATCCATGTTGTAGCATGTATCAGAGCTTAATTTCTTTTTATAATTGAGTAATATTCTATTTTATGAATGTGTACCACATTTTGTTTATCCATTCATCAGTGATGAACAGGAACAATGATTTTTAAGTATTAAAATGATAAGTTCAACATTAGTATCCCGCAATTATAATTGGTAAATGTCAAGATTATAAATGATGTGAGCAGAATGCTGTATAGAAATGATATGTAAATTATTTGTCAGCATTTCATGCAAGTGATTATTTTCTAAGGCCCTTCTAGCTCTGGTTTTATGAAATATGTGAATGTAGTATTTTCATTAATCATGTTTAATGCATTAAGCATTAGTTTAAAATTTGAATGAGAACATTGTTAGGCAGATAGTTATTTGCCACATGTTGTAATGATCATGTTTTGAAATGATTTCAATATGCAGTATTTGAAAAATGTCAATACATAAAGGAAAGGAAATGAGTATAATTAAGTCAATATATTTTTAAAGCAATTTTTATAATTTAGCAGACATTGCATCTTAATATAAGTCGCTATTAAAATGTGTCCTTGTGAAAAATATGATGGCATTTCTCTTTTTGTTGATCATGTAAAATTGATTCTTTTTCATTATTATGTGTTCTGTTTACTTTTGACAAGCTATTGCTTGCCCCTGTGGAATCTTTTGCTTCTATTTCATTCTTTTCCTCCCTCCTTTCCCCCTCTCCACCCTCCCTTCCTCACACAAAATGTTCAGTGGTTTTTTAAATCATCATAGTGTGCCTATCTCTAATAGCTTCTAAGAGTGAGCAAAAGAAATACAAAGTACTTCACCCTTATCTGGGAATGTGATTCGAGCCTTGGTTATTGACAGAATGAATTGAAAAAGTCTTTCTTAAATCTTCCTCCTTCCCTCCGCTGCTCCCTCCCTTACCTTTCTTCCTCTTCCTCGGCCTCTTCCCTCCTTTCCTCATCTGCCTGATCCTTTCCTTCCTCCAGTCTCTTTTCCTTCTTTACTTATCTATCAATTTAATTACTTTGTTTCTTTCAGATGAGATTGGAATGAAATTGTTCAGCTGTGACCAGAAATTTATTTTCCTGAATAGATTGCTGAGAATTATGAATGAAGAGGGCCCACTTGCATCTCCTTATTCAGTTATCTGCTTTAATGATCTATGTAAACTTAAAATTATTGAATTGTTCATTACTGTATTTTAACTTGTTGCTTAGTTTCTAGATGTTTATTTTCAGTAAATGGCTGAAAGTGTTACCTGTTCATATTTTTAGCACAATGTGCCGCACACAGTTCCCACCAAGCACATAAGGATACATGTGTACAGAATTTTCCTTGAGGTTAACTAAATATTGCCTGGCTTTAGTTTTTTTGTTTGTTTTGGTTCATTTGTTTTTTTCAATATGAAATGCTTCTTTTTATTGTTTGAAGCTGAAAATAAAGTTGTTGAAACATTTTGAATTTACCTCATTTTAAAACTTAGAATAATTTATTATTTGGCCTGTTTTTAATACTAGTCCTAAAAGCAGTGGGAGCAATGTCTTATGTGATGCTTAGAAATCATTTTATAATAGTATGTGTACAACATTAAAACTTGTTTAAAAAAACATTAAAACTTGTTTAAAAAAAAGAAAAAGGTACCAGCAATCACTTGTCCTTTCCCATTTTTCTCTTGTAATTATGTTAGATGAATCTGGGGAAGGGGAATCCAGAAGTTAATTGTGTTTTAGTTCTCCAGCTACAGGAACTTTGTATTGGCTGGACATACATCTGGAAAAGTTTCAGTGACTTTTTAAAAGAAAAAGTTTTTTAACTACAGAATTCTACCAGTGTAACCTGTTTTTTTTTAAATAAACAATAGTTTTCTCAAATGATTGTATGTCATTGTGTATGTTGTTGCTTATTCAAATTAACTAAGCACATATAATTTAATAAACTTCTTAGCTCATTTTTTCCTCATTTCTGTCTTGGTTCATGAGATACAATGTTTTCAGATGATATCTTGACCAACAATGTGAAAAAAATCCTGTCTGCTCACCTCTGCAAATGGAGTAAACAGTGGGTGAAATCATGCCTAGAATTATCCACTTATTCTTCACTTCAGTTCCTTGAAACCAATGATGCTTATATAAATCACGTTTCTTGAGAAATGGTGAGCTTATTTTAGAATTGGCAAAGAGATGTAAATTTCAATACCCCCTTCAGGTGGTTGCAATTTGCAAAAATCGATGAGCATCAAAACTATTCAATGACTGTTGAGCATCCATAATGTGCCTGGCATAAAAAGAAATGATACATTGAAGAAATGGTACATTGGTAGAATGATTTTGACATTGAGAGAATAACGATGGTTCACCTCAAAATCATTTATTTGAACCATATCAAGGAATAGCTTGCCAGTCATGTTACATTCATGTTTTGAAGAGTACATGATTGTGAGTTTGAATTAGAAACTTTGCTACTACTAATCACCAGTATCTCTTCTCCCTATCTCCAAAGTTATTTATTAACACAGGTAATCTTTGGCTGTAGCCGTCCTAGAAATGCAATGAAGATGGAAACATTCTCACTTTGGAATTAGCTGTGCAAAGATAATTTTTATTGGACGTTGGAAATCTGTATTTGTATAGTGGTAGTTATTTTGAAGCATCTATTGTAGGTACAAAGGAGTATAGACCTAACTTGGTACCTAAGGTGCTTCCAATCTAGCTTGAAAAATAAGGACTGAATGAGTGCTATTGGGGGTCAGCAAACTTTCTGTAAAGGATTGGCTAGTAAATATTTGAAGCTCTGGGCTGCATGGTCCCTGTTGTAACTCCTTTGCTCTGCTGTTATAGCCCTGGAAGTGCCATAGACAGGTAAATGGATGAGCTTGACTGCATTGCAGTAGAAAAACTTAACTGAAACCGGCTACAGGGAGTCTTACAGAAGATTTATTCCAAAAATATTTGAGTGCCTCTTATGCACCAGTGGTGTCATGGACAAAGTCATCCCTACTCATGGAATTTCTAGTTAGTGGAGGCCAACAAATACCTATTATTAGGTAAAGGGAAGCCCTGTGAGGAAACAAGCCTGCCTAAAGAAGGTTGGTGAGGCAAGGTTGGTATACATGCAGAGTGATCATGTGAATTGAAGATATGCAAAGAAGGACGTCGAGGTGGTTATAACTGAATTTATTTTTTTATTAGCGAGTAACGTGAGCAGGAGCTATTCCTGATTTTTGATCTACCTTGGAAACATTTACATGAAAATCATGTCATATGCAGATGTTTTTCTCAGGAGCTAGGCACTGAGCTTTAGTGGCTGGTGTCTAAACCTGTCACTTTCTAGAAAGGAGTTATTTAGGTTCATAAATAGACTTGGAGGATATCTAATGCTCTCCCATGCATTGAATACAAATTTGCGGTGGTGTGCATTTTTATCTGGGTCTGTAGCTTTCATCCAATTCTCAAAAAGATCTAAGGTGGCACGTTTTTCTGTGTCTTATTCTAAAGAAATCTAAAATCTTTGTAAGTAAGCCTGAAACTGTCTCTTGAAACTGGTGAGAACTGGGAAGACATCTCTCTCCATCTGACCTGTCTTAAATGGTAGGGGCAAAAGTTAGAACATCTTACCTTGCTTTCTGAAATGATCTACCAGTGAATTGTAATTTACTGTTGGAAAGTCACTGGTCCATGGGTATAGGGTCGGCTTCTATATCAAGGAGGCATTTTAGTCAAGTGTAGGTGGGAATCCCAGTATCCTTATTTTTCCAACAATTATTCTTTTATTTCTACCATACCATGTTCCATCAGGGTTTATGAAAACATACACTATCTAAAACAAACAAAAATTTCATTTCTGGGTGTAATTAATACCAGAATGAAGTTAGTACTCCCAAATGTGTACATGTGGGTCTCAGAGCATTGGCTCTGAGAAACTTGGCAGACTGCGTGGAGAAGATAGTGCAGTCAGTTACTGGGATCACAGCCTTCATCAAATAAAAACCAGTCATGGTATGGAGGAACATTCTCTGGCAGTGAGGCCTGAAACTTTCCACTTGCATTCTCATAAAGAAGCCCTATTTTTTCAATTAATAAAGTTGGCGTGTCTTCTAATTTCCCCTGCATGTTAACTGGTGGCCTGCACATCAACTTATTTCAATAAGAATATTTCTGCAGTGACACCAAAATAGGTGTCTAGGCACACAGGTGTCTGATGATGTGGTTCAGGCTAGGAAAAAATACTTGGAAACAAGTTTCCTACAGTGGGATTTATGATGGCTTTTTATAGACATGTTTTTTAAAGATAAGGAAACTCGTGACTATTGTTTGTAGCTCCCAAGAGAAAAGTAACACGAACAAGATCTCATTAGCTTAAAAGTTGTGCCTTGCCTTTGATTTTGTTTTTCATTTTTATGACTACAGATCTCTAAGCCTCTTAGGGAGAATGAAGCTGCTTATATCACAGCTGCTTAGTATTTCTACTTCCTTACATATTAGAAGCATGGTTTAAATGTTTAAAAAAAATTGATCTAACATTTCTAAAGACACTGTCAAGGTCAGAAATTTTATTGGTTCTAGAGTTGAGAATAAAGGAAGCTGCTTAAAATATGGTAGTTATGCTAATTGAATAAAGAATTGTGTTTATAGACACAAATTGACATGATGGTTAAGAATAACAATACAAGGGATATTGGAAATAGTGACTAGCAGAAGTATGGCAACCCGAGAAGATGTACTTTAATGTGAGAATAATTGCTTTTGTTTATGGTTTTTGGTACTGATTTGAGCTCTAATTGTTATTTCTACATAGCAGGCTGACAAAGCTTAATTCCTTTGATGAGTTGCTAAATGGAGGTGTTTAGTGGGGCAAGGAGAGAAGATTTTGAGCACAAGGCACATACACTTGAGGAATGCATCACTGCAAGTGAGAAGTACCCTTCATTTCAGGGAGAGGAGCTAGAAAACGACCCGGCATATCAACCTCTAGCTTAGCCTGATCTCTCGTTTTTATTAGATGACAGCTAGATAACTTTTGAGCTTAGGAGACAAAGAGCTACTATAAAATTTTAATGGAAATGATGGTTGAACTATATTCAGAACTTCATGGCCCTAGTTTCATGCAGTATGTAGTGGCATTTATCTTCTATGACTACTTATATATTATCAAACATTTATGAATTTTAATTGGATATGCACTGCAAGGTACCTTTAGGTAGACACCTTTTGTACTTTCCAGGATAATTGATCCAACATCCTGCTTAGAAGATACAAGCAAGAAATGAAGTGTCTAATGAGTAAGGTGAGTAAGGTATTCATACCACAAGCATCTGGGGTCCAGTTACGTTTAATGTTGAGTATGCAGTAAGAAAATCCTCAGACTAGGTGTGATTTTGGAAGTCTTGTTCACAACAGGTTGATCTGGGAAGACTTTAGGAAACTTACTATTCAGGTGTAGAGGGTGTGGATCTTTTTAGGTCTGGTTTAACCTTAAGTTTGCACTGGGCAAGAGAGAATTTAAACTTGGAATTCAGACTCAGTTTGGAATATCGCAGAACCTTTGATGTCAAGTATCTTATCATACTAGCTCAGGATTGGATCATATTTGAGAGGCAAATGCTCTCTGTCTCTGCTGAAGCTGTTCCATGTTATCTCAAGGCTTTTTCAGTCTTCTTTTTTTTTTTCACGACTAAGCCTAACCACCAGTCTTTTTATTGTCTTAAGCAGTGTTCATCACATTTTTCATATCTACAGATAATTGAAAAGTTACTGCTTCTGTCAAGGCAACTTTCTTGTCCATTTCTCTGAGTGGAGATGAGTCCATTGTACATCCTCACCTGGTCTCCACAATGCCCTTTGTTCGTGAATTAAATCGAACAATATGTGTGCAAAGCATACAAAGAGGATCTAGTACATGGCAGATATTTAATAACTCAACAATTATTATTAGTGATACTACTTATACCAAAAATTTAAACTGACAATTGTCAGATCAGAATGAATTGGGCAACTTTCAGCCTTCTTTGAGTGTACGGAATCAAATTCTCCTGGGTTGGGGTCCAGGAGTGGTTTTTTAAATAATTTTTTATATATATGAAGGAAGCAGGCAGGAATGAAGGAAAGTCGTCAGAAAGGCAGGGAGGGAGAGAGGAGGAAGTAGCGTTTATCCATCCATTTAGTTGTTCCCCCTAGTCTTGGGCCGCAGACCTGAGTCCTTGGACTTTACGTGGACTACACCCTCCAGAGCTTCATATTCAACTACGGAGGCACCAGGGCACATCCAGGAATGTTTAAAAAATAGTTCCTCAGGCAATTCTAATGTAGTATTTGAGAATTGCAGATTTAACCGACTTATAATCCCAGTATCTTTGTTCTTCAATTAGACGCCTAGCCTGTCCAGATGCTTCTTATTTCTGGCGGTAGTAAGTATATTAGGCCCCATGGACAACTCATGCTTAGCAAGACATTATTTTAAAGGAAAGGTGCAGGCAGAAATGAAGGCAAGTAGGCAGGCAGGCAGGAAGAGAGAGGAGGAGGAAGCATTTATTTATTTATTTATTTATTTATTATTATTATTTTTTTCATTTAGTTGTTCCCAAGGGTTGTTCTCCTCCACCCCTGCCCTAGCCCAGGACTCGAACTCAGGGGTACGTGACCTGTGTTCCTTCAGAGGTGATTGACCTAACCACTGTTCCACCAGACTGTGCCAGTTATTTGCTTTTTTATTGCTGAGGTCACCCCAACCTTGAATTAGTCTTAACACCATTTTGTCTCAGTTTCTTTTTCTGTAAAATGGGAATATAGTAAGAAATATTAAAAAAAGCAACAGCCTGTGCTGGAATCTGAATTTCAGAGTTCACTAGCCTAGGCTGCATTCATTCACTGCTTCCTTGCCTTTTCCAGCTGATCTTCACTGACCTTCCTGAATCTAATCTCTTGTTAAGACTAGGCATGTATTGTGAGCAAGACTTTACTATCATGATAAGCAATTTGGAGTTCAGAGTTACTTTTGATAACACTTAGAGGTTCTCTAACTTTTTAAGAATTTATTTTAAGGAAAGATGTTGGCAGGAAGGAAGACAGAGGAGGAAGAAGCATTTTTAATTTAGTTGTTCATCTTGATTGTTCCCCTGGACTTGAACCCAGGTCCTTGGCATGTGCATGAACTGTGCATCTGGGGGCAGGGCATTTATCTGCTAAGCCACCAGGGTGCACCTTCTCCTTTAACTTTTATCTGCAGTGGTTCACTTTTCAATGATTGGAGTTGTGTTCAGGGCTGGGTTTTGTCCACCTTTCTTGGCTTTCCTTGCATAGTATCCTGATGTTGAATGGGCTTTTATATAAGCATTCAATATTTTTTTAAAAGGAAAGGTGCAGCCAGGAATGAAGGCAAGCAGGTAGGCAGGGAGACAGAGGAGGAAGAAGCATTTATTTAATTTAGTTGTTCTTCTGGGTTGTTATCCCTTCTCGGGTCACAAACCTGGGTCCTTGGGACGTATGTGGACTGTACTAAACAAGGGTTGTGGACCTAATTGCTGAGCCACCAGAATGTGCCAAACATTTAATAATTTAACACTTTAAATTATCCTCTACATTTGCTGCACCCTACAAATTTGATGTGTGATATTTTCATTCTCATTAGGTTCAAATTATTTTCCAACTTTCTTGTGTTTTATTTCTTCTGACCCAAGTGTTATGTGGAAATGTGTTGTTTAATTTCCAAGTATTTGCAGATTTTCCAGATATCCTTCTCTTATTGATATCTGCTGTGGTCAAAGAACCTACTTAGACTTTCTTACATCCTCTTTAAGTTTACTGAGAAGTATTTTATGGATCAGTAGCTTATCTATCTGGTGAATATCCCAGGTGCACCTGAAAAGAATGTGTATTTGGTTCTTGCTGGTTGCAGTGTCACATAAATGTCAAGAAGTCAGGCTGGTTGGTGATGTTCCATATCCCTGTCCTTGCTGATTTTCTGCTCACTTATTCTGTTAATTACTGAGAGGCATATTGAAGTTTATGAATACAACTGTGGATTTGTCTTATTTCTTTTGTTAGTTTTAATTTATGGACTTTGAAACTTTGTCATTAGGTACATACACATTTTAGGATTATTGACCCCTTGATAAAAATGAAGCATGCATCTTTATTCCCAGTAATATTCCACAGTCTAAAATCGACTTTAATATTAATATAGCCTCTCTAGCTTTTGTTTGATATGTTTTTTTCCCTCCTTTTCCCTTAGATGACAGTGGTTTCTTTCTTCCTAATCCTATGACAATCTCTGACTTTTAATTGGGGCTGTATAGACCAAACATTTAATGTCACTATTGATATGGTTGGGTTTAAATGTGATATCTTTCTATTTTCTGTTTGTCCCATCTTCTCTTCTGTTTTCCTCTTTTCCTGTCTTTGAGATGAATTGTGGCTCAGTTTTCTTATTGGTGACATGAGGCTAACAGTAACAACCATTTCATAAGGTTGTCCTACAGATTAAATGAGATATTTTGTGTAATAATGTCTGGCCTGTGTTTATATAGAGCTCTACTGAATTTTTTTTTTCAAATCAGAGGATGGTGAACTCCTTGGGATATCATTTCTCGAAAAGTTCGGGTTGTAGACTGGTTACATACCCACATAGGTGAGGTCTGTAGTTGTTTGCAGGTGCGGTTTGGATGGACAATGAAGGGTTCTGATTCCAGAATCTCTCCCCTACTGCCCAGCAGTGGTGTGTGAATTCTAACAAGCTCTTGACAGGGATTTCTGGAGATGGGCATAGCCATTAAACTCTAAGGCATTATAGGGGGAAATCAATTCTTCTATTGCATTGAAACACAGATGATCTCTGATGATACTCTGTCAGGCTTCCATTATCCCCAGGAAAGCCCTGATTGGTTTTGCATGGGCAAAAGCCTGGGACAGGGACATGACCTGATTTTGGGAGAACACCACAGTGGGCAGCTCAGATTGCTACCTGAAATTTGACTTTCATAATAGTTGACTTGATCATACTTTACGTTTGTTTCACCTTCAAAACACTAGTTTAGAAGTCAAATTGGTAGTGGATTACGAGAAGTTGTCCTTTTCCTTCTATTGCCTCTTCATTGAGGATTTATTTTGGCCCTTGTGAACTCTTCAGCTCTGATCTAGAATATGAATAGTGTAGGAACTGGTTAAATCCAGCACCTAACAGTGCATGGCACAGTGTAGGTGTTCAATAAATATTTATCTTCTTTTTCATGTCCTCCCAATAAATGGAAACCTGTTAGATCAACATACCCTGCTTGACTCCTTGCCCTTATTGTTTTCTAGTTCATCTCACTTAGATGAGTCTATCAATAATTTCCTCTAAACAGAACCCCAAACTTTGTGCCAACTCCTATTTCTGGGATGGAGGAGCATGAGAAGTACTAGACTTCCATTTCAATACCTCAGCATTAGCTTTACTGTTGGTCCTGCTCCAACTCTGGGTGCAGGTTTACGTAACAGGATTTTTCTTGTACCCCTTATGGCTAACCCCACCTGTGCACTCAGATTCCATGAATGCTTCTTGATCTGTATCCCAGTCTTTTCAGAGTTGGGTGGGATCCATATTTCATACACAAGACATCATGCTGACCCTAATCTCTGCTGCTTAGTGTGCTGTTCTCCTTCAATGCACGTGGAACTCAGGGTTGCGTTATCCCTGAGGGGGTTCTGAGAGGTTAAATACCTTGGGAAAAGGTTATTAGGAGAACAGAGGGGACTGATCCTAAGCTTAGCTTTTTAGGCAATTTTTTTTTCTCTGAATTTCTCTGCAACAAGAAAGGAGAAGGAAATTCTTTTCCTTTTTTTCCCCTGTATTGTAGCCTATTGTTCTCAGGCCCCAGCATGCAAATTAGTAGCAGTGTTCCCATGACTGAGGTAGTTTTATAATAGTTTATAAATATATATAATATATAATCTTGCAATTATAAGATACATAATATTTTATATTTATAATCTTTTATGGATTTTCTGACCTGGTCTGAGACCCTAACTACCCTTTGTTCTTATGGGACAATATATTCTGAGTTTCCAACAGTTGACTTTCAAGTGAATTTGGAACACTCAACCCACTGATACTTCGGAAATTATTGATAGACTCATTCAATTATGGTTTCTCCATCAGGGAACCTGAATAAACAGATTTCCAGATTGATCTCTCTGCAGCAATGGGCACTGCCACTTGTCTGTAACTCTGGACAAATAGCAGAGAATGTTTTTCTTTTCAAGGTTGATTTAAATTTTTTTTGACAGAAAACGAGTTGGCTAAAGAAAATTCTCTTTCTGCTTACTTTTATTTTGGTGGTCATTATTTTGGGAAGAGTATTATTTTAAAGCCACTTTTAAAAATATTGGAGTTCGGTGAGCCCTGGTGGAGTGGAGGTTGGTCGCAGTCCACATACATCCCAAGGTCCCAGGTTTGTGTCCAAGATGAACAATTAAATAAAATAAAATAATGCTTCTCCTTCTCTCTCTTCCTGCCTGCACCTTTTCTTTTAAAAAATTGGAATTTAAAGTTTAAATATATATATTTCTCTTTATATACACATACAGAACACTGACTGAGGCAGTTTGCATGACAAATTTTCCCAGAATCTCTTTAATTGTTCAGTTCTGTTGACAGACATAAAATGTAAATATCTAATGTCCTAAAAACAAGAATAGGCTAACTTTTAAAGAAAGAACATTATGTGTAATAGGAGACACCAACCAGAGGGACCTCTCATGCACTCATATTCCCAATCATTTTGAAGTTAGTTTGTTGAACAATGAAGTCATTTGGAATACTTCAGGGGCCACATCTCTGTGTTTCTTGAGGCACATGTCCAGGGAAATTCTGAGTCAACCTACTGTCCCAAAAAAGTTTCATGTCTTTCTGAAAGTAAGAAATATATGTCTACATGCATTCTCTGCCTTAGTGAAGCATTAAAGCTGCTGGGGGTATGAAATAACTGATTAGCTTTTACATTTAGTAAGAAAACTTCCTGAGGACATTTAAAAATCGGAGTTCAGTTAACAAAACTCCCATTCAAGAATACAAACGCTTATCTGAGACACAGGCTAAAGTTAAAGTGGAACACAATTTTCCATTAAAATTTGACTCATGTAGCTTAGTTGAATGTTAGCGTTATTAACAGTATGTTCTCTTTTGAGGAAGGATGGGCACACACTGTTACTCCCCTCACCCTCCTTTTGTATCCAAAGGCATTTAAAGGTCAGAGAGCAATTAGCCTGCAGGCTCAATTTCTTTACTACCCTTGGGAACCCATGGTTCACTGTCCACAGCAAGTATGTTCCTAGGAAGCACTCTGGAGTGCACAGGTGCAGACATCAAATGATTTTCTTTTCAATACGCTTTCACTTGTGATGTCCATTTATCAACAGATTCTGAAACTAACCCAGTCCCGTAGTCAGAGCTACTAACACACAGACGGAGATCTTATTGTCTCAGGGAATTTAAGTAAATGATTTCATGAAAATAAATATGCACGTTAGTGTCTGGAATTAGATTTTCACTTATTGCCCTTCCTGAAAGTGAGGGCCAGCTCTATTTTGGCTCTCATCTTTTCCCATGGCTATTATATCTATGGAGATAGTTACCCCTGAATTCTAGAGACCAGGTTTTTTGCTTCATTTATTCACTGTAATTGTTTGTCATCAACTTGCAACAATGACAGAACAATCAATCATGCTACAAAAGTTGATTGATCATGTATGATGTAGAAGAAAGATGCTGTACTTGTCCCTGTAGGTCCACAACCAAGCAAGGCAAGATCCATGCCAATGAGCTCACAGTCTGGTAAGCGAGGGAGAGAAAGCAATAGGCAGTTCATATGCAGTTAGAATAGTGCTTTGATATAAAAAAGCGTGGAGGCTGGTTGGGAGTTTGGAAGGAGAGTGGTTTGGGAAAATTGCTTGGAGCAGGTGATGACTATAAAATCACAAGTCTCAGATAAGGGAATTGTCAGCACCTGTCCAAGTTTTATTTAACAAATTAATGAAAGAATCTGTAGATGCATATGGAAAACAGGTTCATCTACTCAGTTGGGAAAAGAATGCCAAAACAGAACACATGACTAAGTTAAATTCAAAACTGGATAAACTGAAAAATTTTTTTTTACTGAACCAAGCACCTACTAAAAAAGTTAGCCACATTTTAAAATTTTTCTGCAAGTTAACTTCTAACTGTATAAGACTAAAAATTCTCTGCACCATATTCCTTTGTGGATAGTTACAAATATTGAATCAGGAGACTCTCGAGGCAAAGTAGAAAATTGCTGCCATGATATTTAACAAATCATGCAATCATCATTCCCCCTTAATTTCAAGTTTTACATGTTTTCCTAGATAGTAGATAGATAAAATTATTGTTCACTTACTCCCATCTTTCTTGTAAAAGGATTATGTGTCCCTGCTCATTGCCAGAGGACTTGTCATACCTCTTGTGGAAAGAGCACTGATTTGACTTTGAGCTCGACTGATATGGTTTGGCAATAGTGTGAGCACATATACCACATCCAAGAGACGGTGTAAGGTGATTATGCACTTTGACTCAGTCTTTTCATTTTTTGCCCTCTGTGAAGAGAATAGTATAGTCCAGGTAAGGTCTAGGCTGGGTCCTAGAATGAGAAGGTATTTATGTCTATGGAGTAAAGCTAAGAACTGAGCACAGTTGCAACTGACCTGCCATCAGTCCATAGCTTACATGTAATATGAGCAAAAATGAAAGTTGTAAGTCACTGAGATGTCTCCCTAAGGCCAGGAATAGGAGGAGGTTCACTTTCCCTCTGTTCGACATTGTGCTAGAACTCTCGCCAGGGCAAGTACACAAGATAATAAAGTCACCAAAATTCTAAATGAAGGAGAAAAAGTATATTTACAGATGACATGATTTAGTGCATAGAATATCTTAATCAATCCACTAAGACCTATTAGAATTAATGTGCTCAGCAATGGTGGAGAACACAGATTCAATACACACACATCAGTCATATTGATATGCAACAATGATGACCAAGCTGTGATGAAATTAAGAAAAACCCCACATATAACATCAAAAAGATTAAAACATGTTAGAAAAAGTTTATCAAAAGAAGTACAAACCTTATATTCTTAAGGTTACAAAACATTAGTGAAAGAAATTAACCAACATATAAATAGGTATCCGACATTTAGAGGTCAGAGGATTTACTTAAGCTGTTAAGATGCCAGTACTTTCCCAATGGCTCTATATGGGCAACACACACCTTATCAGAATTTTAGCTGGCTTCTTTGTTAAAATTGTCAAGCTGATCCCAATTTATAAGGACATTCAAGAGACCCAGAATAGCAAAAAAAATGTTGAAAAAATGTTGGAAGACTCATATTTTCTGACGTGGAAACTGTCTACAATGCAAAAGTAATCAAGACAGATTAATTATGGCACCAACATAAGGATAGATATATAGATAAGTAGAATAGCAATGAGAATCCAGAAATAAACTCTCACATTTATAGTCAACTAACTTTAAACAATGATGCCAAAATATTTCAAAGAGGAAAAGATAGACTCTTTAGGAAATGGTGCAGGACAACTACAAAAGAGTTAAGTTGAGGCCCTCCCTGGTGGCCTGGCAGTTAGGGCAATGGGATGCAGTTCACAAACATCCAAAAAAAGCAGCTTAGAGATCTGGGCCAGGGAGAACAACCAAGATGAACAACTAAATAAAATAGAAAAGCTCTTCCTTCTCTCTCTTCCTGCCTGCCTGCCTACTTACCTTCATTCCTACCTTCACCTTTCCTTTAAGAAAAAAAGAATGAAGTTGAACTCCTGCTTGAGATAAATAAAAGACTTGAATGTAACAACTAAAGCTATACTCTTTGAAGAAAACATAGAAGCAAATCTTCTGACCTTGGAATTGTCGATGGTTTCTTAGAGATGGCCATGAATTAGCAGAAAGGAAATAAAAATAGAGACATTGAACTTGATCAGAAGTAAAAGCTTTTGTGCTTCAAAGGATACAATCAAAAAAGAAAAGACAATCCACAGAATGGAAGAAAATATTTGCAAATCATATATCTGATAAGGAACAGGTACATATATATATATATATATATATATATAAAACTCTTACCACTTAATAAAAAGATACATATCCCAATTATGTGGTGAATGATCTGGAAAAATTTCTCCAAAGCAGATATAGAAATAGTCTGTAAAAAGATGTTAACATCACACACAACACTTAAAAAGATGCTCCACATCATTAGCTTTTAGGGAAATGCAAACCACAACTCCAGTGAGATACCACTCCACACCTAGTAGGATGGCTATAATCAAAAAGATAACAAATAACAAATGTTCATCAGGATGTTACAAAATAAGAACTCTCATATTCTGCAGCTTAGAATGTAAAATGGTGCAGCCTGGCTGTTCCTCAAATAGTTGAACATAGAATTATTATTTGAGCCATCAATTCCATTCCTAGGTATATAACCAAGAAATTAAGCACAATTTTCAACACGAAAATCTGTATGCAAATGTTCATAGCAGTATTATTCATAATGTTTGAAAATTCAGTTGATGAATAAATAAAGAAAATGTGGTATATCTATTTCATGGAATATTATTTTACCCTAAAAGGAATGAAATGACAACATGCATTGCTCTTGAAAACATTCTGTGAAAGAACTAGTGTCAAAAGACTGTATATTATATAATTGAATTGATATGAAATGTTCAAATAGGCAAGTGTATAGATGCTGAAAGTAGATTAGTTATTGCCTACATCTGGTGGGAATAAAGGGCGATGGAATCATTGCTGAAGAGTATAGGATTTCTTCTTAGGGTGATGAAAATATTCTAAAATTGATTATGCTTACTATATTCTGTATATAAGCTAAAAACCATTGAACTGTGCACTTTAAATGTGTGAACTATGTGGTATGTGAATTATATTTCAATAGAGCTATTACCCAAAAAGAGGTTAGTTTTTTTTGACCGTATGTATGTGCTTGATAACATATCTATCTGTTCTGAGTAATGC
The DNA here is from genome assembly GCA_004363575.1 of Solenodon paradoxus. NCBI lineage: Eukaryota > Metazoa > Chordata > Mammalia > Eulipotyphla > Solenodontidae > Solenodon > Solenodon paradoxus. The sequence continues at coordinate 7,627 of RJWH01009134.1, read as the reverse complement.
GGTACCTGAGATATTTGTTTTAAGAACAGATGAAGTTTCTCTTTTCTTGGAATTATTTTTTACATATTGGAGGCTTGATGATAAGGAAGCTCTTATAATTATGTTGATATAATTCAACATATAAAACAGACTTTCAGTAATTGTGGAGGAATGAAGGGATCATATAAATTCTCTTAGAAGTAACGTGATAAACAAAAACTTGATAAAGGCACTGGATATCAGACAGAAAAAGACAAAATATCAAACAGAAGAAAAAGTGGTGCCACTGTAAAAGGTTAGAGTTGTGAATTTGGGGCTTTCTGGTATGAAGACATTTCCTGACCCCCATGGCTGTGGATGAAAAAATTGCTGCAGAAAGACACAACCTTATTGGTTCCAGTTATTTTCCAGGGCTAGAAGATCAGCTGGAATTTGCAAAGGGAAAATCTTGGTAAGATAATTATAGAAGTAAGGAGACTCAAATTTTGAATACAAATTCTTCCCAAATCCTTTTTGACTGCAATACTCTGCATGTGCAAGAGAAGTTGCAGGAGACTCAACAAGAAGCAGGTAAAGATCAAAGAGAAACATACACTTGAACTACAAAGCTGCCTCTTGGACCCCACAGATGTGGAAGTCAGCGCAGCATCTCTAGCTGGGATTCACTTCTGAAGCCAACAAAATAAATGTGGGGTGGCACACAGAGAAGTAAACCCCAGCACTGGAGCGAGTAATCACGACATCTTGGAAGGATTGCTGCATGTGGTTCTACTCAGCATCCACTTCTTCCGCGTTCCTGTTGTCTGGATCCTGACCAATGTCGTCCATAACTTGGTTCTGTAGGTCCTCCTGCATATGATGAATGGGACACTCTTTGAGACCGCTGACCAATGGAAGGCTTGACCATTCACGTAGTGGGCACAGATGGATTATGAACTGCAATTTACTTCTACCTGCAAAGTCCTCGGTATCTCTCCTACTAAACTTTTTACCTCCTCGCTGGCTGCTACACCAAGTATGATACTGCTCACTTCCTTATCAACTCAGTCTCATTGTTAAGCCTACTGCTGCCTACACTGCCCCAATTCCATGGAGTTCCTCTCTTTGACATCAACAAATACTGAGGGATGGGCACCGGGACAACTTGGAACAAAAGGCTGTAGCATCCTTCCCCTTTCTCCATACTGTCTTCTAAATTTTAAAAGTCTGAACACTGTTCAACCTTACTCAAGCTCTACAGAAGATACTAGATTGCAAGATGGGGCTCTCTGGGCCCACCCCTCTTGCGAGCAGGTTTCTTTGAATCAGGAAAGGCAGAGTAGGTATGTGCCAAATTACTATCCTCTATAGCAGGCAGCCATGTTTGGATCACTTGTTTAGTGATAAAGTTTTTCTATATCATCTACCCCAGCACATTCTAGCTCTTTCTGCTGTATATTTTCCTTAAAATGAAGACATATTTTTTTCCCCAAAAAATGAACCTACATATAGCAGTATCAGTCCATTTGCTCTTTTTGGTAGGTTGTTTGGTTTAACTTAAAATAATTTATATTTAAAAAATCAACTTTTTTTTTACTGTACTTTCTTTTGCTTTTTTATTTAGAAATGGTTATAGATTCACAAGTAGCTTCAAAAATGGTACAGAGAGGTATTTATATCCTTTATACAGTTTCCTCCAATGATTGCATCTTACGTAACTATAGTATAGTATCAAAATCAAGACATTGACATTGACAGAATGTATGTATGTAGTTCTTTGCCATTTCGTCATGTGTACCAATTTGGGTAACATCATCACCATGAACTATCTCATCACCTTGAAGATTTTCCTTTATAATCACACCCACCTCTCTTCTCCCCATCTTTGGCTTTTAGCAATAGCTAATCTGTTTTCCATTGCTGCTATTTTGTCATATTGAGAATGTTATATAAATGGAAGCATATGGCATGTGAAATTTTTGACCCTTTGATATGGGCTTTTCTTTTTACTTAGCATGGTGTCACTGAGATCTGTGTGAATTTCTGTTTAATATTCCATGAATGGATTTACCACAGTTTATTTACCTAGTGAGAGACATTTTGGTTTTATGCAGTTTGGGACTATTACAAATAAAACTTCTGTGAAGGCTCATGTACAGGCTTTCACGTAGATGTAAATTTTTGCTTCTTTGGGATAAAAGTCTAGGAGCATGATAGCTGTGTTTGGTGTTAATTGAATATTTAGTTTACGAGAAACTGCCGCATTCTGATCATCCATTTTACATTTCCACCAGCAATGTGTGAGAGATCCGTTTTTGCATGTCTTTGCCAGCACTTTGTACTTTTTTAAGAAAGCTATTCTAACAGGTGTATATTTATAGCTCATTCTGCTCTTAATTCATATTTCATTAGGCTGGTGAGGTTGAGAAAATAATTTAAAAGTAATTTATTGAAGTTAAATCCACCCAACATAAATAAGTCATTTTAAAGTTGACAGCAGTAGCACTTAGTATATATAGAATGTTGTGAAATCAGCACCTCTAACTAATTTCAAAACTTTTACATCAGTCTAAAATGAAATCTCATACCCACTAAGCAGTCTATCCTAATTCCTCTCTCCTAAATCCTGGGACCATCCAATCTGCACTCTATCTCTAATGGTCTTATCTATTCCAGATAGTTCATAAAATGGATTCATATGATATGTGTTCTTTTTGTCTGTCTTCTTTTACTTAGCATAATCTTTCTGTTATAATCACCCATGTCATAAAAGATTTCAGTACTTCATTCCTTTTTTTGAGGCCAAATAATAATGCATTGTCTATATAGGCCACAATATATGTATCTACATCCTTGATAGACATTTGGACTCTTTTAACATTGTTGCTGTTCTGAATTTTCCTGCTATGAACAGGCACATACGTATACTTACTTGAATACCCATTTTCAGTTCTTTTTGGGTACAAAGTGATTTTTTTTTAAAAGAATACAATCTCATCTATGCTTAGAACAGCAGAAAGCTGAAGCCTATAGATATGAATTGTCAGAAAACAGAACCCAAGTTCAGCAGGACAGCTAGTAATTAGGTGTGAAACCTTAGAGGCAAGGAAACTACAGAAGCACCTGATCTCAGCTCTATCCACATTGTTGGCTGACTGTCAAATTACACAGGCACATAGGAGACTCCACTGGGGCAGGCTAAAAATCTTAAGTGGATAACTCTAAGAACAAAGCAGATGTATCAGTTGCTGAATACTGAAAGGTACACGAAATTTGCAGTTTGAGGAGAGGTAAGTTTGCTATCTACTAGAAAACTTAGGTTGTTAACACATCAGAATCCAGAGTCACTACAACGTGTTTTTGTATAATGTCTAATTTTCAACCCAAAATACTAGATGTTGAAAAAAACAGAAAAGTGAGACCCGGGTATCAGGTAAAAGGTAGTTACTAGATACTGACTCTGAGTAGGTCAAAATATCAAATTTAGCAAAAAAAAGACTTAAAAATATCAATAGGTAGGTTCAAATAATTAAAGAAAAACTTTCAAAAAATTAAAGGAAAATGTGTTATCAATGACTGAGAAAATAGCAACTGATATGTAGACACTACAACAACAACAAAAAGACCAAATAGGAATTCTAGAGCTGACAAAGAAACAATAATGAAAATAAATTTGCTCCGTAGCTTTACTAGCCACAGAGATGTCTCGGTCTCTGTGCTTCTAATAAACTGTGTGCTGTCAATACATAAATAAATTTACTAGATGTGCTCAGCAACGGATTGGCAGTGGCAGAAGAAATGATTAGTGGATTTGATTTCATATATATATATATATGCATATACATGCATATATACCCACACATACGTATATACATACATACACACATATATACATATATGTGTATATACATAAAGATTTTGAAGTACAGAGAGAAAAAGAACTAAAGAAGTAAATGAAGACAGACATATGGGAAGTAGTCCAACGTATGTGTAATTGCTATCTCAGAAAGGGAGGAAAACAGGGGCAGAAAAATTTTCTGAAAAATAGTGGCTGAAAAATCAAATGGCATCAACACATCTTATTTTTTCTAGTGTTCCCTTTTGAGTGTTTTGCTGTAAGTTACAAAGTAGAGGAAGAGCCTTTGGTGCTACCTAGTGGCCATTTAGGAAGTGTCAACAATAATTTGAGTAAAAAAGAACAGGATGATTTTATTACTTTGAATCTGAATTTGTAACCTGTTTTAGAGAAGGGTGCCATTAACTAGAGTTTCTGGTTAATAACACACATGCTCCCAAAAGGAAATGGCTACAACCTTAGTCAAGTTATTAATCAGAAAATTTACTTTGTAGTAACTAAAAGAAAAAGTAACATAAAGATGACTTCTAATTTTGGTTACTTTATAACTGTGGAAACCTTTATTGGTCTATTTGTTTAATTATGATAATTTACAGTTTTAAGGTGTGCAAAGTCATCACAAAACCAAGAAAGTTAGCAAAATCTTTGCAGCAATTGTATTAGGATAGGGTGAGTAAAACAAACTTTTACCATTTGGTTACAACATGTAGAAAGTAAATTTTTTACTGCTTTTTGAAAGAAGAAGGCAGGCCGGAAGGCAGGCAGGCAGGCAGCAGACAGAAGGGAGAGAAAGAAGAAGCATTTTTATTTATTTAGATGCTTGAGTTGCTATGCCCCTCCCCCTACCCCACAGCCACCCTGCACTATGAACTTGGGTCCTTGGGCTGTGTGTGGACTACACTCCAGGGTGGGCTTAACACCTGAACCAACGAGTTGCACTATAGCTTCTATTTCAAAAGTCAAATAGTTTTAACAGACTCCAATATGGACATATCTAAACCAACAAACATATACGAAACAATTATAGATGATGTCACTATTTCAACTTTAATCATTAGTTTTTTAAAAGCAATCTTACAGACATATCACTAGACTTTATTGCCTGAATTTTCCCTTGTAATCTAACAGTTACGAAGAACAAATACATACGTCAATTAAAAATAAATTTTTATGGTGACCAAGTATTTTACTCTTTATTTTAAAGCCTGAACACATAGATAACAAAATTACACTTGCTTTATATTTCTCACTGTCGTAAAATCAGGGAAAAGGCTTTTAACTTAAAAAATAAATGTATCATACATCTCTCTGATTTATAGGATTGACCTTGATTAAGAACAGTAGATGAATTTGTAAATTTATATTAGCTCATATTTATTTTAAAATATTAAAATTGCATCACAAAAGTTTTCAGTAGTATTTAAAAATTAATTATTGAGGTAACTTTGACTTACTAAATAATATAAACCCATATGTATAGGTTCACCAATTGTCAAATATATGACAATACCCATGCCCACCACCAAATTACCAAAAGTCCTCCACCTTAGTGCTTTTCTATGATTTCTAGTCATTATTTTGATGTCTATTTTCATTTCTTTGGCGCCTAACCTAGCCTTCAACCATTTAATTACCATGATTTGTCAATTTCTAAATTGGCAGTTTCTGTCTGTGGAGGTTTTTTTAATGTTAGAGTTAAAACATCAAAAGTCCAATTTTTTTCCTTCTGTGGATAGTCTTGGGTCCTTTTCTTGTAGGTTTATGTCAGCACTGGTTAGTCTTAGTAAGCAAAACAGAACAGACTGTGTTTTAAATTTAAAACTTTATAATCAAATTTATATTTTTTTCTGGAGGTGGGAGGAAGTTCTAAATTATTTCCTTAGAAAACACTTTACATTATATGATGGAAGAATCATCTTTTGGACAATTAGAATTTGCTAAGTTGGAATTTACAGTTGAAGGGTTTTTTCCTTTTATTTTGTTATGTTCTGTTTTCTTTCGCACTTAAGCAATCAATGTGAATTGAGCTAAAGATTCAATGTCAGCACAAAACAGTTCTTTTTTTGGTATTTGACTTATTTTTGTATGTCTGTAGCATTGCCTCACTTCTTATAAAAGAGAAGAAAAGAATAAATAATGCACTCAAGAAGTCTTCAGTTTCCTCAGATAATTGGAAGCCATGAAGAGTGCGGGCCAATTAAAAACAAATGGACACACCCCACTTCTTATATTCTCGTTCCATGTGCAGTTCAAGATTTTAAATACATATACAAATTCATTAAATTATTGTTATACATGCCACGTAAATTCTTCAGAAGTTCAAGCTCTGTATATTTGTTTCAAGTATATATCTGTAACCTTGACAATATAGACCTGTCTGCTTGGATTAGATATGTCTATGTTGTGCATAAATTATAGATTCTATCATCGATTAATGTCTGAAGGGCTCCCCCCAAACTCAGAAACTGAAAAAGGGTTGTAATAGCAAATAGATTATTGTAGATGGTTCATTTCTTTTCTTGTATGTGTGGGAGTAAAGGTTTTTTTCAAACTCAAAGATAATTATCTTTAGCCAGGGAACAAAAGAGAATATAGAAATGAATGTCTGTGTGTGTGTGTGTGTGTACGTGTACGTACACATCTGTGAAATTCATTATAGGGAAAGATTAACAAAAATGCACGTTAATAATTTGTATGGAACATTTACCATTTTTCAGCCATATGACAGTGCCGTAAGCCACTAGTTTCTCTTTGTTCCTGACACTTACGATCCTCAACCCTTGAAATTACTTAAGAATAAGCAAATCCCACAAAATCCCTGCAAGCCCATGACTTTACTTCAACGTTTTAAAACTTTTACAAACTTACTGATTTATACCACATGCAGAACACACTATTCAGACTTCTAGTTTCTAACTGAAAGGCAATCATATCTAGCAGGTTTTCACCCTGGAAATCTGATTTGCCATCTTGATTTCTGGTGCCCAGAATAGTTTTCTCTTCTTTTAAAGCATTTTATTTATTTTGCTTTGTTGTTCATCTTGGTTGCTTCCCCAGCCCTGTGTCGAACTCTGATCCTTTGGATGTATGTGGACTGCACCCGACCACTACTTCAGGGTGCGCCCAGAACAGGTTTTTTAAACTCTTTGAAAAAAAAAATAGATCATGTGTACTTTTAAATGGTAGATAATCATGGTATGCAAAATCAAATTTCCCTCTCATGTTAGGGGAGAATTGAAAGCGGCAAGATACTACAGGAATTTATTTTCCTTTTTTTGTTCTGAGGTCAATGGATTGTTCTGGAGCCTAAGTTGTCATCTGCTACTGTCACTCTTCTTGTCCAAGCATGCTTGATTGAGTCATGATACTATTCCTTAAGCGAAAAGAATGCAGATAGTCCAAAAGAAAGACAAAGTTCCCAGCTTCACAAAGCATTTCTGGATTAGGAATTTAACTGTTTATACTTTTGTTAGTGTGCTATTAAAAATGAATTGTATTGAGGTAATGTAGATATGTTTTGAGTGTACAGAATCATCACTTGATGTATGTAGCCACTGTATCATGGTCACCACCAAAAGTCTAGTTTCCATCCACCATCATGCCCTCGAGCTTTTTACCCATTTCACCCACCTGCCAACTCCTTCTGCCCTGGTAACTGCGAATCTGTTCCTGTATCCATGTTTGTTTTAATTTTGTTTTGTGTGTTCATGTACTTTCTTTATAGTCCACATGTGAGTGAAATTATATGATATTTGTCTTTCTCTGTATGACCTATGACCTATGACTTGGAACAACAACCTCAGGGATCCAACT